>CAJQUN010000043.1:2035000-2284563 GCA_907163345.1 Haberlea rhodopensis | reverse complement strand
TGGCAAAAATTATGGATGAGTGAGATGACCATATCTAAAAAAATTCAAACTTGGAACCTGGTTGATCCTCCTGAAAAATAAAGATGTGGTCGGATATTAAAGTGGATTTACAAACCAAATCATTGAAGATGGATCTGTTAAAAGCATAAAGCTCGACTAGTTGCAAAAGGCTATTCACAACAGCATGAAATACACTTTAATGAAACATTTGCACGTGTTGCGAGAATGGAGACTATTCTACGTAGAACAAACACAAGGCTACATAGTAAAAAAACAAAGAATGTGTGTGTGTATGCGCTCCACAAAGCACTTTATGGCTTAAAACAGGCACCTCGAGCATGGAAAATTAAAATTGACAATTATTTTACCAACAATGGATTTCATCGAAGCCTGACCATCACTTTATATCAAAAAGGGGTTTTTTTATATTGTGCAAATAATGTTGATGATTTGATATATACTGTCACTAACAATGTGATGCTAGAGGACTTCAAAAAGGCCACGATGAAAGAGTACGAAATGACGGATCTGGGCCTTATGAAATATTTTCTTGGCATTTAAGTGCAATAGAAAAAGAGAGAAATTTTTATTTCAAGAAAATATACAGAATATTTGCTGAAAAATTAAATATGTCAATGTGTAATCCTGTCACAACTCCAATGGCCTTAAAAGAAAAATTACAACAGAATGATGGAGCAAAAAAAGGCCAACGCAACAATTATGAAGTCTAGTGGGTTTGTTAATGCACCTCACTAATACCAGCCCAGATATTGTTCATTCAGTGAAACATGATATCCAGATTTATGAACGATCCAATTCAGAATCATTTTTCGCTGGCAAAAGAATACTACGATATTTACAGGGAACAAAAAAGAACGATATCAAATATATCAAAGAAAATGAAAATAGCCTAATTGGCTACACTGACAATGACTAGGAATGATCAATTGATGACAGAAAAAGCACATCTGGATATATATTTTGTATTGGTACCAAACCAATTTTTGGTCTTTTAAAAACAGAAGATAGTTGCACTTTCATCTGCAGAAGCATAAAATATTATTTCTACTGATGCTGCTTGTGAAGCAATTTGGTTACGAAGAATTCTAAAAAATTTACAACAGGAGCCAAAAAGCCCAACAAAAATTTTATGTGACATGTCTTCTATTGCTATGACAAAAAAACTTTGTCTTTCATGCAAGATCAAAGTATATAGAACTTCGTACCATTCATCAGAAAGTCTCGTCAATGATGAAATCAGGTTAACATTTGTTAACACTGAAGAGCAAATAGCAGATCCATTTACAAAGCAAATATCTTCAGAAAAATTTAGAATACTTCAAAAACGCATATGCATACAAATAAGGAGGAGTGTAAAATATTAAATTGTAATATTTATTTAAGTTTTGTTTTCTTGAATTACTACACCCGACTTGATAATGCGTAGGTTCATTAATGAGGTAATTTATCACATTATCAACAAATATTGTCAAAGTAGTAGGCTTGTTGACCTACTTTGGTGTGACATGCATGTCTGTTAATTACCTAGTTTGTATTATGATGCAAAATATTGCCTACAAAGACAACTATGAAATGCAACGTAGACAACTATGGAAATGCACGCAGAAGTGAAGTTATAAAAAAATAAAAAAATAAAAAAATTAAAAACAATTCACATTTTCCTCAATTGAAAAAGCCTTCGTATTTGATCTTCTTCAATTTGCCTTAGCCATATGCTTGCTGCAACTAAATGCTTTGCAATTATCCTTCAATTTAATCCAAATTAAGTATTGAATCATTAAAAGAATCGGTATATAACTGTTTAGCTCGAAACATTGATGGATTATTGATTAAAGACTTTACAAATATTGTCACCAATATCACCATGCATGTGTTAAATATGTATCAACAATTCAATCCAAATTTAGTCACAGCTAGTTCGGTTGAAGCTTGGTTCTATGCATTACACCAGCAGCCAACAAAATGGTATAATGTAGCAGTTGAGGCGGCAGTTACAGCGGCTCCAGAAGCTTCCAAGGGCAGTTATGGGACATCCGGGTGACTGGCCCAGGCAAGGGAATGACCTACTGTGAAGTAACCAACTGATGCACCTCTAGATAAAGGCACACAAGTTGCACGGCAAGAAGACTTGAGGAGAAGAGGCAAGAAAAAGAACGAAAATGTAAGGCACAAGAATGGAACGAGCCATTTCAGAGATAGGCAAGAACTTGGGTGCAGATTCTTGGAGTCTTTGAGTAAGAACTGAAAGGGAGAAGATTAAACTCTGAGAGGAGGTGTACACTCTGTAAACATTGTGAGATTCTCTTATGCTCTTTTGGATCGAAAGAGTAAACAAAAATGATAGGAGTGTGTGGAATAATCTGAAAATTTACTCGGTTGTTGGTGCTTAATGAGGGCAAGCGGTTTCCATTCAAGAAAGACATGAAGCGTGCAGTTTTCTTTTCAAGAAATGAAGAGTGTACTGTTTTTTTTATCAGTAGAGTGCGATGATAATCTGTCAAATGGAACATTTCATTTCTTGAAAGGGTTACAGATTTTGAGCGTGTGGGTTTTTTTTTTCTCAAGACAAAGAACAACAGTTCTTAATTGTGGAGAAGGGAAGCACGTAAAGAATAAAAGTGAGGAGGAAGAACCAATGACTTCAAATATGGATGGAGCAAATCTTGGTTTACGACAAGTTACGGTAATTTGCGGCATTGATTCTTGGGCAAAAGAAATCAAGGGCAGATTCTGGATAGATTTATTGGCTATGCAAAGCTTCGAATTGAAATGAAGAACAGAGCCAATTCTTGAAGATTCAGATTGAACTTGCTGTTTTTATCAAGGGAAAACAAGAAAGAGGAGCTTCTTTCTGTGGGAAAAAGAACAGCAAGCATCAAGGGAGAGGCACAGAGTGATTTTTCCGGAAGAAGAAAAATCAGAGAAGCAGCGTTTTTTTTTTTTTTTGGAGATTAGTATTGCACGAGAGAATTTCAATGCATAGAGTGATGATGCAAGGAAGAACAAGGGGGATCCATATCCGGTCTTGAAAGGACTCAATAGATTGAGTAAGGGGCTGTGTATTGCTTGGGGAGTTCTTGGCATCATTGATGATGGGAAAAAGAAGTCCAAGAAGAAATGGTGCTCTACAATCTATTGGAGTGGATAAGAGGATATTTGATCGAGGCTGAGCTTCGAGGGTGAGATTAAACCAGATGGAGCTATGGTGCTTCGGACTCAGGGAAGAATGAGCAGCAGGCTTCAATCTCGGATACCCCTCAATGCCATCGATTGTTCCGGAGCTTGATCATCGGGTGTGCAGTTGTTTGAACCATGGTGCAGAGCTGATATTCAAAAGATACATATAGAGTTGGTCTGGAGGATTGAATAGTTGATAAGGTGGAGATGTTAAATATGTATCAACAATTCAATCCAAATTTAGTCACAGCTAGTTCAGTTGAAGCTTGGTTCGATGCATTACACCAGCAGCCAACAAAATGGTATAATGTAGCAGTTGAACGACAGTTACAGCGGCTCCAGAAGCTTCCAAGGGCAGTTATGGGACATCCGGGTGACTGGCCTGGCAAGGGAATGACCTACTGTGAAGGTAACCAACTAATGCACCTCTATATAAAGGCACACAAGTGCACGACAGAAGACTTGAGGAGAAGAGGCAAGAAAAAGAAAGAAAATGTAAGGCAGAAGAGATTGAAGAACGAGAGGCAGTAGGCATAAATTCTGATAGTTTTTTGAGAGGCTAAATTTGAGTGAATTCATGTGTTGTCCAATGTAACACATAGAAGTGGATTAGGGGTGAATTTATGTATTGAAAGCCTTGTATACTCTAAGAAGAAATCAATGAAAACTCCTCCCGGTGGATGTAGGTCGTTGTTTGCCGTAATTCTTACGTCATTTTCTTTGTGTTTTCGTTTCTGATTTCATTGGTGATTACTGTCGTATGTATGATCTTGTGTTGTGCCTTCATTTTATGCCTGAAATCTGCTGTTAAGATGATGGTTGACCATCGGGAGTTCAAGCCATTGTATTCCAATTTCTCATATTTGTTCAAGTTAGTAACTGTTTCTTTGGTTTAATCTTGTGCTGCCATATCAATGGTCAATTTGCTGGAAATTGGAATTCTTGATCGGGAAATGAATTAATTAATTAATAACAGCATGTTTTGTGCAATTGTATTTGACTTTCTGGTTTGATCTCTTTGTACTGAATACACCAAAGATTTGGCATGACAAGAACTCGCTAATGTTTGTATATTAACCAAGTCCGTTACCACGAAGCTTTGTAATATTGTGTGCTGTTAGAATTAAACAGCATTACAGATTGATGTGCACTAAACATTGTGAAATCTTTCCATAAGTGCAAGCATTGTTGAGATTTCTGCAAATGTAAATTGATAAACAACTGATCATTAGTTCATTTCTGATAGTATTATACAGATTGTTCGCTTGCAATTTTTCCGTTGAACTGTTGATTTGATACATGGTCTTCAGCCTTTTGGAAGGATTACCATTTTGGGCTATTCTTTTTACTTAGCCTTCTGAACTTGGAAGAGTTCTTTTGAAACGAACGCCATCAGATATCAATTGTGTTTTTTTGTTAAGCTCCTATATTAAGTTCTAGAAAAAGGGTAAGTTTTAACTGATATCGAGTGGATTCTATTTTGTTGTTCTTTAATACTGTTCAGCAACATTATTGTATTCTTTTGCAGGACCGCAACTGTTTGTTTGTTTCCCTAAGTGATGCAGGCACTACAGGTATTACTAATTCTTGTCAAAAGCTGCATCGTCAATTGTTTCTTTCTAACCAAAGTTTGATTTTTTTCATTCTGGTTCAATATCTATGAGCAGTTCTATTTTCATGTAAAGAAGGATCCATCAAATTGGAACATGTAGTAACAAATGGACAGGAAAACTCTGTCTTTTCTTTTATTTTCTTTATTGTTTTTTGTCTGCCAGTCTTCTACAAGGATTGGCCTGAAATGGCCTCCATATCAATTAAAAATATGTTTGAAAAGAGCTGAAAGGTTATGATGCGTTCATTGATGCAGTCCTTGAAAAAATCTGTGGATTAATATTTGCTCTGTTACTGGCAAGGAAAATTTATTGGGTAGTTTATTTTGCGTCTCGTGGCGTGCATATAGTGTTTTATGTTTTGATTAGCCTTTTTCTGGTAGCTTAACGCTAGACTAATATCTGCTTAATACGATAGAAGAAAATATAACCCCGTAAATATGATGCAAACTTTGGAATAATCCTATTGAACTTAAGATAATGAAAAGTTATATAGTCTTTAAGTCAAATACTCGAATTCAGTGAGAAATCTAAGCGCAATAAAAAAAATCTAAACATAATCTAAGAATTCAAACAACCAAATTAAACTAAAAAGCAAGGGAAAAAATGAACTAAATCAAACAACTTCTTTGGTAGCTTGTAACTTGAGCTCTTTCTCCACACAAGATTGGTCACCTTCTTCATTCTCGAAAAACCTTTGCCAGAACCAGTGTTTCTTCCACACTCTCTCATTCATCTCATCTATGGGAATTCCTTTAGTTTCAGGTAAAAAGAATGTGGCAAAAGTTCCCATAACAACGATCCAGGCAGCGAAGAAGAAGAAGATACTCGACCTCATATGGCAAAGCATCGTCAAAAACGCTTGAGCGATTATGAATGTGCAGATCATGTTCATGCTGACCGCAAAGAAAAAGCCTGCAGTCCGTGTCTCCAATGGGAATATCTCACTCGGGATCAACCAGCCGAGGGGACCCCATGACCAGGCGAAACCCGAGACAAAGACACAGATCAAGACCACTACTATGTATGCGTAGAGTTTGGATATGTCATTTGTTGAGCTCAAATGGCTTGCAAGAATCGCTCCTGTGATACACTGCATAAAAGAACATGTAAGAAAGAATCTCGTTCATGATTATAGATATCTGAAATTACAATCTTGAATATATACCTGAGAAATAAGCATTTGGATTGCAGCTTCAATGAGTAGAACTCTTCTTCCAACCCTATCAACACCGAAGATTGCAACCAAAGTGGACACTGAATTGACAGAACCAGTAACCACAGCTGATAATAACGAAGCATCTGCACCGAGCCCCATGGTTTGAAATAACACAGGGGCATAAAACATGATCACATTGATCCCCGTAAACTGTTGGAAAACTTGCAGTATTGTTCCGCAGAAAAGTTGAGGAATACGATCTTTTCATTAAGTTCTTAAAAGGGTTCTTGATCTTTTTTCGCAGTCTCCGTGGCACGAAAGATTTTCAGTATACTCTTCTTGAATGTTTTCTACGCCTCGGATTTTCTTGAGTACCCTTAAACCCTCCTCCATGTTGCCACGCTCGATCAGGCTAGTGGGCGTTTCCACGATGAGAAGGGATCCTAGTCCGAGGAAAATGGCCGGGAATGCAGCGCCACCGAGTGATATCCTCCAACCATAAGTATGCATTTTTGATGTAAAATAGTTGACAACATTTGCAATCAAAATGCCTACTGTGATCAGCATTTGGAAGCATATGTTTAGGCCTCCTCTGTACTTTGCTGGTGCAATTTCTGATATAAATAGTGGCACTGCCTACATTTCAATAATATTAAAGAAAAGTAAAGTAAGCTCTAAATATTTAGTAGCTACAAAATTATGTTTAGTATATAAAAGAATCGTATATAAAATTATAAACGTTCATTAAAATATAAAAAAGGAACAGATTAACACATGATGAGGAAGAATATATCTTAATATTAAAAAAATAAACATAATAACATATAATAATTTATACCTCATTTTAAATAAATTGGACGTAAAATTTTTTTTTTTCTATTTTTAAATTTGCAAGAGTATACCTGATTTCCGAACCCTACTCCGGCACCTAAACAAAGGCGGCCGGCAATGAGCATAGGAAGATTGACGGCAGCGGCGTTGAGGATAACTCCGACGAAAAAGAAGGCTGCCGCCATCTGCATGGTGCGCTTCCGGCCGAACTTTTTGCAGCAAAACGACGCGAAGAAGCTGCAAACAACCGCTGATAAGTACAATGAAGATGTGAAGAGCTGAAGCATCTGATTGTTATATTTGCAGTAGTTATCTTCTTTTGCTCTGTGCTTCTTTTCGTACACCACAGGGAAGAATTTCAACAAGAAGTCATCCATGGATGTTACTCCTCCTGCATGACATTAATTCATATATTAATAGATATATTATGTACATAAATTTTGATTAATATTTAAAGAAAATCTAAAGATTGAAGGGTTTATATACAGAGTTTCACGATTTTGAAGAAAATCAGAATAGGAAAAGAAATCTTGAACAGACGCTTGATAGTGATCAAGATTATTACGTGGAACTTTACTGTCAAAACATAAGATATATTTGAATTATGTTCTTGAACTTGGTTCAATGAACAAAAAATTTAAGTGGGGTTTTGATCTTGATTTGGTTTCTAGAAACAAAGAAAAAATTTGCATACAATTTTTACATAAAAATCATGATCCCGCACCTGATATGCCGATATCATATCCAAACATGAGACCTCCGAAGGCTGCTATAATGGAACAAACGACAACTTGCTTAGTCAACTTCGCCGGAAAAGAATCGCCGCCCTTTTCAGCCGCAAACACTGGCGGAGCCATAGAAAAATGTATTGCTTTCTTGATGATTTTGAATGATTCAGTAGGGTAAGAGGAGAAGACGAGTGTTTATGTGTATTGTGTGATCGGAATAGAACAAAAATATTACATATGTGAGCATATATATATAATAATAATTTATAGAAGAATCCTATTAGGATTGTATTACTTCAGTAATTGTTATAAAGGTAGAATTCTATTGCATCAATTATAATAATCTTCGAATTCTACAAGGATTAACCAATTTATTTATCCATATAAATAATTTCCCAAATATTAGAGAAAATATATTATTTATCCATTTATCAGATTTATATTAGTATTAATATTATTAGTTTTTTGTTGTCGTTATTATTGTATCAATTATCCACTAAAATAAAAGCGTAGTTGACCGATAAACTAGCTACCTTAATAACAGGATATTTAGTTTTAATTCTGTTGGGTTTAATATATTTGAATTCTAGTTTGTGAGTTACATGCATGGACTTATTCTTAAAACATACAAATAAAGTAAAAAAAAATAATTGAAATAATATGAGGCAAATTTAAATAAATATTATAAAAATAAATTTTTTTTTACAAAATAACGTGAAATAAAAACTCTTACATTTATATGATAATTCGCGGAGCAAGATTGCGAATACTACTTCTGAATTCACGACAACATATAAAAATTCTAAAATATTAATTTTAAATTTTTTAAAATGAAATCGCATACGTTGTATGCGAATTCATTAACACATTACATTTTCATTTTTATATATAATATAATATTATAATATGTATATAATATAATATAATATATATTATATATAAACATATATATATATATATTAAATTTATATTATTATATAAAGAGGTGAGGTAATCCATCAATAAATTTGGATTTCCAATGTGAACTATTACAATCTTGTAATTCCATAACTCTATTGAGAAATGTGTCTTTATACCATCTAAAATCAGTTAATGTTTTACATCTTAAATTCTGTAAAAGAGTTCGAATATTTTCATTTTGTTCAGAATATCTACCAGTAAAATGATCAATAATATTAACAACTAAAGTGTAGACAGCATTTTCTACAATGATGTTATTTTCTTGTTTAACTGTATTCATGATTTCTTCTTTATTAGCTAGAGTTAAATAATTATCCCACCAGCCTTTTAATTGGCCAGTAAATCCAGCAATAATCATATTAGCAATAATTTTATCCGTATTGCCATTACTTTTACAAATAGTGGAATACATAAGCATTCTATGAGCCAGATTATAAATTTGTTTGTCAGGATAACCATCAATATTCCATTCATAAATATGTTTACCACTATAACTATTATTTCCATTAAGGTCAGTTTCTTCATGGAGAGTATCCATTGGAGATGGCCTACTATAATAAAATAAGCTTTGAGTGGGTTTATTGGCCCATCTATTTTTTAATTTATTTATTTGATCACCAATGACTTGTTTGTGGTTGCCATGAGATAATTGATCCTGGAAATCAGTATCTAAAACTGAAATAGATAATTTCAAATCTTTAAATTTATTTTCTAAAAATTGTTCAAAGTCTCCCATTGATTTTAATTTAAAATCCTTGATTTCAGGGGGAGGTTGGATATTTGGAGTGGTAATATTATATCTGATTGTGGTGTCATTCCAACTAAAGGTTGAATGTGTGTAATTTTTGTACTAATATTCTCAATTCTATTATGTAATAGATTACTTTGTTCTCCTAAAATAACTAGGAAAAGATTTGTGTAATTTTGTTGTTTTAATAATTTATTAATATGTTGACATGTGAGTTGTAAAGTCTCATTTTCTAATAATTTTGAAAACGCTGAAAAATTAAGAATCGTTCCTTCCTTTTCAATTTCAAAAGGTTGTTGAGGAGGATATAAATTTGTCAAAATATTACCATTCGAAAGTTTATATGTCATTTCTAATACTTGAATATAGGGTTCAACATATGTTGATATAAACCATGATATAAAAGGTATGTAAGCATTTTGTTCAGAACAACATTTATAAAATTCATTCTGTAACAAAGTTTGTTTTTCTTTTGAAATATTGTCAAAAAACCATTTTCTAAATTGTTCCCATTTAGGTTGATTAAATTCATCTTTTATTTTCTGCCTGGCACTGGATCCAGGGCTAAAATCTATTTTGGGTGTATTATTCATAAAGAAAAATTCATTTCTGATTCAGTTATTTCTGATTCTTTTAATCCTCTGACAATATTGTCTGGATTAATATATAATTTACTTATTCTTTCATGTAGTAAATTATCAGGTAAATTCGAAACTGCAGATGTTGAAGCTCTATGTGGAGAATTATTTTCCTCCATCGGAGAGATATGAGAAAAAGATGAATATGACTTAGATGATTTAGATCTTAAAGATCTAGGTATAGATTGTAATAATTTTTGTTGATTATTTGGTTCAAATTGTAGTTGAATTGAACCATCATTTGTTTGTATAACATCAACTAAATTGTTTTGAATTCTGGTTTGAACAGGAATTGCATGTTCAATTGTCCAGTTATCAGGGAAAACAATTTCATCCCATTTAATAGCTCTTCGTGTTGTAATGTTAGATCGACTAAAATTAGTTTCAATCAATATTGTTTCATTAATGGGTTTATCCATTCTCCTACATTGAGGATTTAATGTATGCAAAGGTTTAAAATAAATACGATAACATATACAAATTATTTCTGTTCCTGGAGCATAATTATAACCATGAGTTTTAACATTTAATGTTAAAGCATCTAATATATTAATATCAGATAATGATAATTGTAAATTTGGATAAACATCAAAATAAACAGGGCCATGAGCCAAACTAGATTGAATAATTCCAATCAAAGATTGTTTCCAATTTAAATTTCTTCCATCTCTTAAAGCTGCTATAAAGCTTTCTGGTAATCCTTCTAAAGTTAAAGGTTTAAAAACAATTTGCACTAGTCCAATGTGAAGAAATTTATGAGTTTCGATATAAGGTAAAATATCCTTTTCACTAAGTAATTTTAAAACCATTTCATCATTATTTAATGATACTGCTTCTTCAGTAGTTTTAACAATTTGTTTAATTCCTAATCTTTCAAAAGCTCCTAACTTATATATAAGTTTAGGTTCAATTTTAGGAATTGTCCATCGATTTAATGATTCTAAATTCTGAGGTACATCATATTCTTGTACCATACTGTTCTTAACAGTATTCTGTTTCTTAACAAGGTTGAAATTCATTTGAATAAGGCTACTTGTGTTAACTCTCATCATCTTCTACTTAACTTAATACCTAATATGGCTCTGATACCATTCGAGACCTCCTATGAATTCATCATGAACCTAGGACTTCTACGGAATATTAAAACCGTCAATTCTTGAACTATAACAGTACAAAAACACCCTAATCGACACACCTCGTCATAAGCGGGCAATAGTACAATAGTTCTTAAATGCCAGTTTTACTATTCCAACCTAGAATGATTTATTCATAAGATACATAAGGGCCAATTCAAGGCATAAGTAAGTAAATGAGATTTAAGTTAACACAAATAAGTATTTAGCCTATCATAATATTTATGATAAAACAAAAATAAAGATAAAAGAATACTTACAGAAAGGAAGAGCAGAATAAAAGTAGTTGAAACTAATGCAAACTGTTTATTAAGATGAACGAGAATATTACAAGAGTGGATGATTTTCAGTCTGCTAAACAAAGAAAATAAAAGCTCCTTATATAGGAGAGAAACATCGGATTTCAAATCCGGACTCCAAACCAAGAATACAAATAGTACAGACTAATAATAAAAAGTACAAACAGGGACCACACTAATTTACAACAGTAGACGCACTAACATATAAAATAAGATAGTGGATGGAATATATTCCATCGTACAATACTTTATTAAAGTACTATTCCTCTTTAGTCATATCCACTAAAGATTGTCTGCCATTGAGCCAAATAATGCGGGGAATCAACATCTTCTTTTTATAGTGCTTTGTCTTTATCTTTTGAGGTGGATCAAGTAGACCCAGTTTCCATCATGGTGGCTTTGAATGTTTCAAAAATATCATCAAAAGGAATATTTGGATCCTGTGCATCCTGTAAATCTTCAGAAATTGATTTTCCAAACATGTTATCATCATCAAATCTGGTTTTTTTATATCCTTCTTCATTGCTTCCAAATATTCTTCAATTATTTTCTCCTTAGTCATTACCTCGGATTTCAT
Organism: Haberlea rhodopensis; assembly: GCA_907163345.1. Taxonomy (NCBI): domain Eukaryota; kingdom Viridiplantae; phylum Streptophyta; class Magnoliopsida; order Lamiales; family Gesneriaceae; genus Haberlea; species Haberlea rhodopensis. Next base: position 2,272,682 of record CAJQUN010000043.1, on the reverse strand, counting down.
TCGACATTTTCGAGCAATGTGCTCAAATGGTGAAGGTTGCTCAAACGAATTTTTAACAAAGTTATCCGTCTGATAAGTAGCAATGGTATCCGCAATTAGTTCCAAAGTATCCATTCCAAACACTTGTTTGGTGTCTGGGTTTTCCTTTAACATTTTATCCCAGAATTTTGAATAAAAATTCCTTTTAAGGCAGGGGATGTGAGTATCAGTATAAGATACTTCTGGCGACCATTTCCAAATCCAAGGAATAGAAAATTCAACAAAGAAATAGAAAGATGATATTCCTGTTATACCAGAACTTTGTTGTTGCATTTGAATTAATTTAGGAGATAAATCAATCCATTCATCAAAATAGGTTTTATAAATTTCTGGTAAATTTTTTTGCGTAGAGCCATATTTGCCCCACCAATTTATAAACCAATTTGGAATATCATGTTTATATACTTCAGTACAAATTTTAATAAACCACGAATGTCGTTTCTTATTATTTTCATAGAAGAAGACTTTATGAAAGGCTTCAACATAATCCCAATAATTATATTTAATCATCTGATTATTAGGAAAAGCAAATTCTTTTTCCTTAAGAGGTGATATTCCCCATTCAGTTGGAGTTATGACTCGCTTAATAATGATTTTACTAAGTAAAATTTTCCTTTTGTCCTAAAGGAAATCGCGTAATTTCGCATGAATTATTTATGAGTAATTGCTCATAATAATTTCGAGACTTATATGTCCCATAAGCAAATGATGCAGTGTCAATATACCTGCTCATAATCTTCCAGGGTTCATTGCCCCATTTTAGATCAATATCTTCAAGGAAAAATATGATTTCCTGAGAATCATTTTTGATAAAATTATGTGATTCTCCTTCATCGTTATTAACGATATTAGCATATGATGCTGTTGTTTCTGTTTCAGGGATATTACCCTCTCTCTGTTGTCTAAAAGCAAGGAATTCCTGATATAAAGGATCCTGCTCTTGAGATAAATTCCTGGCTATAAGCCTACGTGTTCCATGTTGAGCTATAATATGCTCTGGATTTTGTCCTCGGCCTCCTCGGCCACCCCTTCCTCTATAAGAGGAAGTTCCTCTAGAAGATTGACTCATACCTGAAAATATTTCAAGCATTTAAATATTCACGAGAAAAAAAGTCTGGAAGAGAATTTTCTTCACCTTTTTTATATATGATATCGAAATCAAATGGAGCTAAATGAGCTTGCCAACGAGCAAACATTTGTTTAGAGACATCATGTTTAAAGTCTTTATTAAACATAAATTTAGCTGACTTACAATCTGTTTTAATTATAAATTTCTGATTATATAAATCATCTTGAAATTTTAAGATACATTTAACAATTGCAAGAACTTCTTTTGCTATAATTGCATAATTTTTCTGACTGTCATTCCATTTGCCAGAATAAAATCTAATTAGAAATTCATTTTTTGAAATAGGATCTATTTGTTTCAATATTCCTCCATAACCAATATCAGAGGCATCTGTCTCAATAATTTTATTCCAATTTGGATTTGGTATCATTAAACAAGGTAAGTATTTTACCTTTTGCTTAATAGTTTGAACTGCCTTGGTATGTTCATCAGTCCAAGGTTTAGGAACCTTTTTAAGTCTATCATATAGAATAGCTGAATCTTGAGTTAAATTCTTATAATAAGCAGAAATATAATTTAGACTTCCTAAAAATCTTTGTAATTGAGTTTTATCAATTATTTTATCTGGAAATTTAGAAGCAAATTCTATACTTCGCGAAATAGGAATTATATTTCCTTTATTAATATTATGGCCTAAGAATCTTATTTCAGTTTGAAATAAAGACATCTTTGGTTTAGATATAACTAAGCCATTTTGAATAATAATTTTCTTAAACATATCTAAATGTTTTATATGTAAATCAATTGTTTTAGAGTATACCAAAATATCATCTATATAAACAATTATAAACTCACTATAAGGAGTAAAAATATCATTCATAATTTGTTGAAATTCAGAAGGTGCATTTTCAAAGCAAAAGGCATTACATTCCACTCATAATGTCCTATGGGAACATTAAAAGCTGTTTTATAAGTATCACTTTGATTGACTTGTATTTGCCAATATCCTGATTTCAGATCAAATTTTGAAAATATGAGAGAATCATATAATCGATCTAATAAATCCTTTTTATTAGGGATTGGATGTCTTATCCATTTTAAGACTTTATTTAATGGTTTATAATTTATAACTAATCTTGGTACTCCACGTTCTTGTTCACTCTTTTTATTAACATAAAAAGCAGTACAAGACCAAGGAGATTTAGACGGCTTAATTAGCTTTTTCTGTAATAAGGATTCTATTTCCTTTTTACATAATTCTAAATACTCAGAGCTCATTTGACATGGTCGAGCTTTTGTAGGGATTAATTTTTCATTAAAATCATCCTCATAGGGTAAAGAGATAATATGCTTTTTTCGATTCCAAAAAGCATTGGGATGATCACTACAAATTTCTAAGGAAAATTGTTGTGCTATTAACTTAATTTTTTCCTGTAATCTAGGATTTTTTAACTGATCACTTATTGTGACAGTATTTATTTCAAATTTTAAAAATTGTAATTGGTGAATTTTGTTTTGAATATGATCATGTATAATATTAATGTATCGTGGAGAAGGAGCATCAAGGAATTTAAGAAAGAATGTTTTTCCTTCAAATGTACCACGAATACCTAAATTATCAATATATGTGATTGGGTATAATTGAGTAATAAATGGAGATCCAAGTATTACTTGATTAGTAATATCTTTAGCTAATAAAAAGCTAGTTTTTATGCATGTTCGATTAATGCAAATAGAAACTTGAGGAGTTTATATTGTATGTTCAATTTCTGTCCACCAGCATGGGATAAACTATCAGTTGTTTTGGTGTAATATCTAGTAGGAATTAATCCTTCCTGAATAACATTTAAATCTGCACCACTATCAATAAGTGCCGTAAATGTTTTGGAAAAATGATTATCAATTAATAAAGTAATCTGAGTATACCATTTTTGAGCAACTAGAATTTCTAATGTTGCCAGAAAATCATGTTCTGGAGGTAATTGAAAATTATCTTTATCAGGAAATTTTGGAGATGGAATTGGAGAATTAGAAATTTGATTATCTTCTAATTTAGAAATTCGAGTATCAAATAATTTATTTTCGTGTTGAAGAAATTTAATTTCTTGTTTAAGATTATCAATCTCTATAAACAAATCATTGATTGATGTAGGAGTATCATTGGATTGTCTTTGTCTTAGAAGCTTATAAACTTCTGTCATGGAATAAGGATTATTGGAATTATCAATAATATTCCGAGGAATATTATTAGATGTTGAAGTGGAAGGAATATCTTCCATTTGATCAATTAATTTATATCTTAATTCAGGGTCTTTTACTAATTTGAGAAATTCTAATATATTGGTATTAGTTAAAGTATTTATATTTAAATCCTGAAATTGTGATAATATTTTATAATGTAAATCATTTGATTCATCTGAAATAGTCTTAATACAGAGTTGTCCTATAGAACAAGGTTTACAACAATCTGTTTCTGAATGACTAGATTCATTCTCTAAAACCTGAAGATGTTTTGATTCATCTGAATCATTCGAATCATAAGATGAGTCTGATGAATAATCAGAACTATCAGAAGAGTGTACTAATATTGTATTAAGAGCATCCTTAATATTATCAGGAATATCTAAAGTATTAATTTTTTCTTTCATCTTGCATCTATTAGCATAATGACCTGTATGACCACATCTAAAACAAGTTATATTTTGTTTTTTAGGTATTTTAGTTGATTGTCTAAATTTTTTCCTTTCACTTTTGTGATCTAATCTTTTCTGAGAATATTTTCTCCTTTTCTTATAATACGGTTTTTGAAAAGTTTTATCATTTTTAAATGTTTTATTTTTAGAATAGATCTTATTTTGTGAGGGTATGTCCATACCAAATTGCTCACAAAACTGTCCTAATTGTTTTCGTTCAGACAAATTTTGTCTTTTAATTTGTTGATTTAATTTAATTTCATTGCATAGGGCTAATCCTTCTTGGATACATGTGCCAATAAGTTTTCCATATGTATAGGAATCATAACGAATATTAATATGATCCTTTCTAAGATTCTTCCTAACTCTTTCAGCAAAGAGGTCCTATGAATTCATCATGAACCTAGGACTTCTACAGAATATTAAACCGTCAATTCTTGAACTATAACAGTACAAAAACACCCTAATCGACACACCTCGTCATAAGCGGGCAATAGTACAATAGTTCTTAAATGCCAGTTTTACTATTCCAACCTAGAATGATTTATTCATAAGATACATAAGGACCAATTCAAGGCATAAGTAAGTAAATGATATTTAAGTTAACACAAATAAGTATTTAGCCTATCATAATATTTATGATAAAACAAAAATAAAGATAAAAGAATACTTACAGAAAGGAAGAGCAGAATAAAAGTAGTTGAAACTAAATGCAAACTGTTTATTAAGATGAACGAGAATATTACAAGAGTGGATGATTTTCAGTCTGCTAAACAAAGAAAATAAAAGCTCCTTATATAGGAGAGAAACATCGGATTTCAAATCCGGACTCCAAACCAAGAATACAAATAGTACAGACTAATAATAAAAAAGTACAAACAGGGACCACACTAATTTACAACAGTAGACGCACTAACATATAAAATAAGATAGTGGATGGAATATATTCCATCGTACAATACTTTATTAAAGTACTATTCCTCTTTAGTCATATCCACTAAAGATTGTCTGCCATTGAGCCAAATAATGCGGGGAATCAGCATCTTCTTTTTATAGTGCTTTGTCTTTATCTTTTGAGGTGGATCAAGTAGACCCAGTTTCCATCATGGTGGCTTTGAATGTTTTAAAAATATCATCAAAAGGAATATTTGGATCCTGTGCATCCTGTAAATCTTCAGAAATTGATTTTCCAGACATGTTATCATCATCAAATCTGGTTTTTTTATATCCTTCTTCATTGCTTCCAAATATTCTTCAATTATTTTCTCCTTAGTCATTACCTCGGATTTCATTCGACATTTTCGAGCAATGTGCTCAAATGGTGAAGGTTGCTCAAACGAATTTTTAACAAAGTTATCCGTCTGATAAGTAGCAATGGTATCCGCAATTAGTTCCAAAGTATCCATTCCAAACACTTGTTTGGTGTCTGGGTTTTCCTTTAACATTTTATCCCAGAATTTTGAATAAAAATTCCTTTTAAAGCAGGGGATGTGAGTATCAGTATAAGATACTTCTGGCGACCATTTCCAAATCCAAGGAATAGAAAATTCAACAAAGAAATAGAAAGATGCTATTCCTGTTATACCAGAACTTTGTTGTTGCATTTGAATTAATTTAGGAGATAAATCAATCAATTCATCAAAATAGGTTTTATAAATTTCTGGTAAAATTTTTTGCGTAGAGCCATATTTGCCCCACCAATTTATAAACCAATTTGGAATATCATGTTTATATACTTCAGTACAAATTTTAATAAACCACGAATGTCGTTTCTTATTATTTTCATAGAAGAAGACTTTATGAAAGGCTTCAACATAATCCCAATAATTATATTTAATCATCTGATTATTAGGAAAAGCAAATTCTTTTTCCTTAAGAGGTGATATTCCCCATTCAGTTGGAGTTATGACTCGCTTAATAATGATTTTACTAAGTAAAATATTCCTTTTGTCCTAAAGGAAATCGCGTAATTTCGCATGAATTATTTATGAGTAATTGCTCATAATAATTTCGAGACTTATATGTCCCATAAGCAAATGATGCAGTGTCAATATACCTGCTCATAATCTTCCAGGGTTCATTGCCCCATTTTAGATCAATATCTTCAAGGAAAAATATGATTTCCTGAGAATCATTTTTGATAAAATTATGTGATTCTCCTTCATCGTTATTAACGATATTAGCATATGATGCTGTTGTTTCTGTTTTAGGGATATTACCCTCTCTCTGTTGTCTAAAAGCAAGGAATTCCTGATATAAAGGATCCTGCTCTTGAGATAAATTCCTGGCTATAAGCCTACGTGTTCCATGTTGAGCTATAATATGCTCTGGATTTTGTCCTCGGCCTCCTCGGCCACCCCTTCCTCTATAAGAGGAAGTTCCTCTAGAAGATTGACTCATACCTGAAAATATTTCAAGCATTTAAATATTCACGAGTCAAAAAGTCTGGAAGAGAATTTTCTTCACCTTTTTTATATATGATATCGAAATCAAATGGAGCTAAATGAGCTTGCCAACGAGCAAACATTTGTTTAGAGACATCATGTTTAAAGTCTTTATTAAACATAAATTTAGCTGACTTACAATCTGTTTTAATTATAAATTTCTGATTATATAAATCATCTTGAAATTTTAAAGATACATTTAACAATTGCAAGAACTTCTTTTGCTATAGTTGCATAATTTTTCTGACTGTCATTCCATTTGCCAGAATAAAATCTAATTAGAAATTCATTTTTTGAAATAGGATCTATTTGTTTCAATATTCCTCCATAACAATATCAGAGGCATCTGTCTCAATAATTTTATTCCAATTTGGATTTGCTATCATTAAACAAGGTAAGTATTTTACCTTTTGCTTAATAGTTTGAACTGCCTTGGTATGTTCATCAGTCCAAGGTTTAGGAACCTTTTTAAGTCTATCATATAGAATAGCTGAATCTTGAGTTAAATTCTTATAATAAGCAGAAATATAATTTAGACTTCCTAAAAATCTTTGTAATTGAGTTTTATCAATTATTTTATCTGGAAATTTAGAAGCAAATTCTATACTTCGCGAAATAGGAATTATATTTCCTTTATTAATATTATGGCCTAAGAATCTTATTTCAGTTTGAAATAAAGACATCTTTGGTTTAGATATAACTAAGCCATTTTGAATAATAATTTTCTTAAACATATCTAAATGTTTTATATGTAAATCAATTGTTTTAGAGTATACCAAAATATCATCTATATAAACAATTATAAACTCACTATAAGGAGTAAAAATATCATTCATAATTTGTTGAAATTCAGAAGGTGCATTTTTCAAACCAAAAGGCATTACATTCCACTCATAATGTCATATGGGAACATTAAAAGCTGTTTTATAAGTATCACTTTGATTGACTTGTATTTGCCAATATCCTGATTTCAGATCAAATTTTGAAAATATGAGAGAATCATATAATCGATCTAATAAATCCTTTTTATTAGGGATTGGATGTCTTATCCATTTTAAGACTTTATTTAATGGTTTATAATTTATAACTAATCTTGGTACTCCACGTTCTTGTTCACTCTTTTTATTAACATAAAAAGCAGTACAAGACCAAGGAGATTTAGACGGCTTAATTAGCTTTTTCTGTAATAAGGATTCTATTTCCTTTTTACATAATTCTAAATACTCAGAGCTCATTTGACATGGTCGAGCTTTTGTAGGGATTAATTTTTCATTAAAATCATCCTCATAGGTAAGAGATAATATGCTTTTTTCGATTCCAAAAAGCATTGGGATGATCACTACAAATTTCTAAGGAAAATTGTTGTGCTATTAACTTAATTTTTTCCTATAATCTAGGATTTTTTAACTGATCACTTATTGTGATAGTATTTATTTCAAATTTTAAAAATTGTAATTGGTGAATTTTGTTTTGAATATGATCATGTATAATATTAATGTATCGTGGAGAAAGAGCATCAAGGAATTTAAGAAAGATTGTTTTTCCTTCAAATGTACCACGAATACCTAAATTATCAATATATGTGATTGGGTATAATTGAGTAATAAATGGAGATCCAAGTATTACTTGATTAGTAATATCTTTAGCTAATAAAAAGCTAGTTTTTATGCATGTTCGATTAATGCAAATAGAAACTTGAGGAAGTTTATATTGTATGTCCAATTTCTGTCCACCAGCATGGGATAAACTATAGGTTGTTTTGGTGTAATATCTAGTAGGAATTAATCCTTCCTGAATAACATTTAAATCTGCACCACTATCAATAAGTGCCGTAAATGTTTTGGAAAAATGATTATCAATTAATAAAGTAATCTGAGTATACCATTTTTGAGCAACTAGAATTTCTAATGTTGCCAGAAAATCATGTTCTGGAGGTAACTGAAAATTATCTTTATCAGGAAATTTTGGAGATGGAATTGGAGAATTAGAAATTTGATTATCTTCTAATTTAGAAATTCGAGTATCAAATAATTTATTTTCGTGTTGAAGAAATTTAATTTCTTGTTTAAGATTATCAATCTCTATAAACAAATCATTGATTGATGTAGGAGTATCATTGGATTGTCTTTGTCTTAGAAGCTTATAAACTTCTGTCATGGAATAAGGATTATTGGAATTATCAATAATATTCCGAGGAATATTATTAGATGTTGAAGTGGAAGGAATATCTTCCATTTGATCAATTAATTTATATCTTAATTCAGGGTCTTTTACTAATTTGAGAAATTCAAATATATTGGTATTAGTTAAAGTATTTATATTTAAATCCTGAAATTGTGATAATATTTTATAATGTAAATCATTTGATTCATCTGAAATAGTCTTAATACAGGGTTGTCCTATAGAACAAGGTTTACAACAATCTGTTTCTGAATGACTAGATTCATTCTTTAAAACCTGAAGATGTTTTGATTCATCTGAATCATTCGAATCATAAGATGAGTCTGATGAATAATCAGAACTATCAGAAGAGTGTACTAATATTGTATTAAGAGCATCCTTAATATTATCAGGAATATCTAAAGTATTAATTTTTTCTTTCATCTTGCATCTATTAGCATAATGACCTGTATGACCACATCTAAAACAAGTTATATTTTGTTTTTTAGGTATTTTAGTTGATTGTCTAAATTTTTTCCTTTCACTTTTGTGATCTAATCGTTTCTGAGAATATTTTCTCCTTTTCTTATAATACGGTTTTTGAAAAGTTTTATCATTTTTAAATGTTTTATTTTTAGAATAGATCTTATTCTGTGAGGGTATGTCCATACCAAATTGCTCACAAAACTGTCATAATTGTTTTCGTTCAGACAAATTTTGTCTTTTAATTTGTTGATTTAATTTAATTTCATTGCATAGGGCTAATCCTTCTTGGATACATGTGCCAATAAGTTTTCCATATGTATAGAAATCATAAGGAATATTAATATGATCCTTTCTAAGATTCTTCCTAACTCTTTCAACAAAGAGGTGAGGTAATCCATCAATAAATTTGGATTTCCAATGTGAACTATTACAATCTTGTAATTCCATAACTCTATTGAGAAATGTGTCTTTATACCATCTAAAATCAGTTAATGTTTTACATCTTAAATTCTGTAAAAGAGTTCGAATATTTTCATTTTGTTCAGAATATCTACCAGTAAAATGATCAATAATATTAACAACTAAAGTATAGACATCATTTTCTACTATGATGTTATTTTCTTGTTTAACTGTATTCATGATTTCTTCTTTATTAGCTAGAGTTAAATAATTATCCCACCAGCCTTTTAATTGGCCAGTAAATCCAGCAATAATCATATTAGCAATATTTTTATCCGTATTGCCATTACTTTTACAAATAGTGGAATACATAAGCATTCTATGAGCCAGATTATAAATTTGTTTGTCAGGATAACCATCAATATTCCATTCATAAATATGTTTACCACTATAACTATTATTTCCATTAAGGTCAGTTTCTTCATGGAGAGTATCCATTGGAGATGGCCTACTATAATAAAATAAGCTTTGAGTGGGTTTATTTACCCATCTATTTTTTAATTTATTTATTTGATCACCAATGACTTGTTTGTGATTGCCATGAGATAATTGATCCTGGAAATCAGTATCTAAAACTGAAATAGATAATTTCAAATCTTTAAATTTATTTTCTAAAAATTGTTCAAAGTCTCCCATTGATTTTAATTTAAAATCCTTGATTTCAGGGGGAGGTTGGATATTTGGAGTGGTTAATATTATATCTGATTGTGGTGTCATTCCAACTAAAGGTTGAATTTGTGCAATTTTTGTACTAATATTCTCAATTCTATTATGTAATAGATTAATTTGTTCTCCTAAAATAACTAGGAAAAGATTTGTGTAATTTTGTTGTTTTAATAAATTATTAATATGTTGACATGTGAGTTGTAAAGTCTCATTTTCTAATAATTTTGAAAACGCTGAAAAATTAAGAATCGTTCCTTCCTTTTCAATTTCAAAAGGTTGTTGAGGAGGATATAAATTTGTCAAAATATTACCATTCGAAAGTCTATATGTCCTTTCTAATACTTGAATATAGGGTTCAACATATGTTGATATAAACCATGATATAAAAGGTATGTAAGCATTTTGTTCAGAACAACATTTATAAAATTCATTATGTAACAAAGTTTGTTTTTCTTTTGAAATATTGTCAAAAAACCATTTTCTAAATTGTTCTTGTAGGATCGAGCGCTTACCGCTTTACCAATAACTATAGTTAAGGGTAATGGCGCAACATCAATCTTTTCAACCATACACTGGCACAAGCGCCACGTGTTCGATCGATCACAAAGCAGAGGCAATTGTTGAACCCCAACAATCCCTCCCCCAATAATTGCACTCTTTGCAACTCATGGGAATCGAACACACGACCTTGGCTCTGATACCAATTGTAGGATCGAGCGCTTACCGCTTTACCAATAACTATAGTTAAGGGTAATGGCGCAACATCAATCTTTTCAACCATACACTGGCACAAGCGCCACGTGTTCGATCGATCACAAAGCAGAGGCAATTGTTGAACCCCAACAGTTCTCATTTAGGTTGATTAAATTCATCTTTTATTTTCTGCCTGGCACTGGATCCAGGGCTAAAATCTATTTTGGGTGTATTATTCATAAAGAAAAATTCATTTCTGATTCAGTTATTTCTGATTCTTTTAATCCTCTGACAATATTGTCTGGATTAATATATAATTTACTTATTCTTTCATGTTGTAAATTATCAGGTAAATTCGAAACTGCAGATGTTGAAGCTCTATGTGGAGAATTATTTTCCTCCATCGGAGAGATATGAGAAAAAGATGAATATGACTTAGATGATTTAGATCTTAAAGATCTAGGTATAGATTGTAATAATTTTTGTTGATTATTTGGTTCAAATTGTAGTTGAATTGAACCATCATTTGTTTGTGAAACATCAACTAAATTGTTTTGAATTCTGGTTTGAACAGGAATTGCATGTTCAATTGTCCAGTTATCAGGGAAAACAATTTCATCCCATTTAATAGCTCTTTGCGTTGTAATGTTAGATCGACTAAAATTAGTTTCAATCAATATTGTTTCATTAATGGGTTTATTCATTCTCCTACATTGAGGATTTAATGTATGCAAAGGTTTAAAATAAATACGATAACAAATACAAATTATTTCTGTTCTTGTAGCATAATTATAACCATGAGTTTTAACATTTAATGTTAAAGCATCTAATATATTAATATCAGATAATGATAATTGTAAATTTGGATAAACATCAAAATAAACAGGGCCATGAGCCAAACTAGATTGAATAATTCCAATCAAAGATTGTTTCCAAAAATTTCTTCCATCTCTTAATGCTGCTATAAAGCTTTCTGGTAATCCTTCTAAAGTTAAAGGTTTAAAAGCAATTTGCACTAGTCCAATGTGAAGAAATTTATGAGTTTCGATATAAGGTAAAATATCCTTTTCACTAAGTAATTTTAAAACCATTTCATCATTATTTAATGATACTGCTTCTTCAGTAGTTTTAACAATTTGTTTAATTCCTAATCTTTCAAAAGCTCCAAACTTATATATAAGTTTAGGTTCAATTTTAGGAATTGTCCATCGATTAATGATTCTAAATTCTGAGGTACATCATATTCTTGTACCATACTGTTCTTAACAGTATTCTGTTTCTTAACAAGGTTGAAATTCATTTGAATAAGGCTACTTGTGTTAACTCTCATCATCTTCTACTTAAGTTAATACCTAATATGGCTCTGATACCATTCGAGACCTCCTATGAATTCATCATGAACCTAGGACTTCTACAGAATAGTAAAACTGGCATTTATATGATCGCTTATTTTTCGTATTCAGTAGAATATATGTGTTGCAGAAAATAAATGAAAGATACCATAAGTTTTAAGTGAAAAACCACAAAACCTAGTCCAATATAAATTTTTACTATGAATTTGTATGGATTTACATGATTTTGACACAATATTTTAATAAGAACTTTAAAAAAAGCATAAGTAAAAGACCGAACAAACAAATATAATATGCTCTCTTCAGAGTCTTTTCTTGCCCATAAAGTTCAACCCCTGAAATGACATCTTAGGCTCGTATTTATAGTGCTAAATCTGGTTATTAAGGCGCGTTAATTCCGGGACACGATCTCATCTGATCGCGACATTAGTAGCTCCAGACGTGTCCGACAAATCCGCGAGCCATCAACGCACGTTCGTCCGTATCCATTAATTGTCAGTTATGCCCGGATTTTTCGATATAGCCTTGACCAGAGTCTGAGCAAGTATTGAGCTCTCGGGTATTATGTGTTCGGGGTTTTGTGTTCGGGCTATTTTTTGCTCAGTACTTACATGAGATTTTACCCGAAGAAACTGATTCATCCTATTTTGCTCAGTATTTACACGGTATATATTTTACAAAAATCAAAATAGATATTACGTAATGCTGACGTGATCACAGGTTGAACCAGTGGTTGAACTTTATGGGCAAGAAAACATTTGGATGCTGAAATAGACAAAACTTTGCATCACCAGATGGAAGACTTAAAGGATGAGTTGCAAAAAATGCGCCACAAAATGGAAGGGCGTATTTACTCAGCAAGGAGGAGCACCCCATTTGCTCTTCAGGTTATTGACGATCCCGTGCCCCCCAATTTCAGAACTTTAAACATGGGGAATTATGATGGCAACACGGATCCAGAGGAATATTTGTCTCGATTTGAAAATGCTTCACTCCTTCACCAACTGACGGATGGAGTGAAATGTAGAGTTTTCTTGACTACACTTGCTGGCGCCGCTCAATCCTGGTTCAATCAATTACCATCAGGGATTATAGATTCCTTTCCTAAGTTCAGCTCGTTGTTCCTTCACCAATTTGCGAGCAGTAGGAATTGTAAAATAACAACACTGAGTCTGCTCGGGCTCAGGCAGATGGAGAAATAATCCCTTCGGGATTTTTTGAAAAGATTCAATCAAGCATTCCTTGATGTTCCGCATGTCACTTCTGAAATACTAGCCAGCGCCTTCACTCAAGGGCTAAGAGAATGGGACCTGTTCAGATCATTGGCAAAGAAGCCATCTTCAGATTATGACGAGTTGTTGGGACGAGCCTCTAAATACGTTAATTTAGAAGAGGCTCAGAGGATGAAGCAGAAGAAAGAAGCAAAAAAATGGTGGTGAAATCAACAGGAAGGATAGGCCAATGGAACAACCTAAAAGGAATTTTGATCAATACCTTCCAATGAGATCTCATCGGGAGGTAGCCATGAATCAAATTATGCTGAAGAGGGGTCGGGGAGGACCTTACAGAAGAGGGTTGTTCCGAGGAGGAAACATCCGAGGAGGTAACATCTGAGGAAGAAGAATGGAGATAGGGCAAGGAAAGAGCGATGGAGTGAGGAACAATATCCCTTTTCCTCGGAATTACGCTAATCCTGGAAGAGGGACACCTCAGCCAGTTCTGTGGGCAGTTTGGGGAGAAAAATCAGAAGAAGGTAATCAGGCCCTCGGAGAAAGGACCTTAAATAATAATCCTAACCGAGGAACTATACATATGATTTCTGGAGGAATATCATGTGGGGATTCAAACCGAGCAAGGAAAAGTTATGCTCAAAATCTCGAAGTATTAACCATCTACCCAAATCGGGCACCCAAAGGTCCTTCTATTGCTTTCGGGCCTGCAGATTTACAGGGGATTTATCTTCCCCATGAGGATGCATTGGTTATCTATGCCACAATAGCCAATTATAATGTACAAAGAATCTTCGTGGATACAGGCAACTCGGCTGTTGTACTCTTCCTTACTACTTTAAAACAGATGGAATTGGGAAGCATAGCCGTGCAGAAAGTGAATACCTCTTTACATGGGTTTACTGGGGAGGTCATAAGCCCAGTAGGACATGTGTCTTTACCAGTTACTCTGGGTGAAGAATCAAAGATAAAAACAAAGATGATCACTTTCCTCATAGTGGACGCACATTCCTCTTACAATATAATATTGGGTCGTCCGGCGTTAGCTGCTTTTGAAGCAGTTGCATCTACTTACCACTTGAAGATAAAATTTCCAGTAGGAGAGGAGGTTGGACAAGTAAGGGGGAGTCAAATCTCCTCAAGAAAATGTTATGTACAAGAGTTAAAGTAAGAGAAAGAGAAGAAAAGAGAAGGAAGTGAACGAGGAGACAGTAGTAAGAGGAAATGCGAGCAGCTGAAGGCTGAGGAGCGGATAGTTCCCGAAGAAGAATTTCTTAGCATCGAGCTAGGTCATCCTACTAAAACTACCAGAGTAGGATTCCAATTGGATCCAGAATTACGAAGAAGGGTGATTGACTGTTTGACTCATAATGTGGATGTATTTGCTTGGAGTACCTCCGATTTAATCGGAGTAAAGCCCGAGATTGCTGAACATCATCTCCATGTTGACCCTAGTGTTCGAGCAATTAAGCAGAAGAGAAGGCATTTCGGACCCGAGAAGGATGCCATCATCGCTAAACAAATAGAGGAATCACCGAAAGTGGGCCACATACGGGAGATCAGTTTCCCTACATGGCTCTCGAATGTGGTTTTAGTGCCTAAGGCAGGAGATAAATGGAGGATGTGTGTAGATTTTTGGGACGTAAATAAAGCATGTCCCAAAGATTGTTATCCATTGCCGAGGATAGATCAATTAGTGGATTCTACTGCTGGACACGAGCTGCTGTGTCTTATGGATGCTTAATAGGGATATCATCAAATCCCTTTAGCGAGAGAAGATCAATCAAAGGTTAGCTTTGTCACAACAGGAGGAACTTTCTGTTATGTGGTAATGCCCTTCAGATTAAAAAATGCTGGGGCCACTTATCAAATGTTGACGGATAGAATGTTCAAAGATCAGATAGGACGGAATGTGGAAGTATATGTGATGATGTCTTGATTAAAAGCAAGAAGGTACAAGATCTGATCGGAGATATGGAGGAAGTCTTCGCCACTTTGAGAAGGTTTGGCATGAAATTATATCCTGCAAAATGCACCTTCAGAATTCATTAGGGGAAATTTTTGGGGTACATGGTAACGGAGAGAGGCGTGGAAGCCAACCCCGAGAAAATCCGAGCAATCCAGGAGATGAATTCTCCTAGAACATTGAACGAGGTACAAAGGTTAGCAGGGAGAATAGCGGCGCTTAGTCGATTCATATCGCGGTCGGCTGATAGGAGTTTGCCTTTCTTTAAAGCATTAAGACGAGGAGTGCGATTCGAGTGGAATGATCAATGCTAGAAAGCATTCGATGAATTAAAAGAATATCTGGCTCAATTAACATTGATGAATAAACCTGATTACAATGAAACACTCCTCATCTATTTGTCGGTAACCGAGGAGGTGATCATTTCGGTGTTAATTCATGAAAGGTCAGGGCAGCAGCAGCCGGTATATTATGTCAGCCGAGCTTTACAAGGGGCCGAACAGAGATATCCTGAAATTGAAAATTTGGCATTGGATTTAGTCACCACTGCGAGAAGGCTTCGGCCATACTTTTTATCTCATCCTATCATGGTAGTGACAAGCACTCCCTTGGGCAGGCTCCTGTCCAAAGCAGAAATTTCAGGACGAATGGTGAAATGGGCCACTGAATTGAGTGAATTTGATATCTCTTATCAGACTCGAACTACCATCAAAGCTCAGGCCTTGTCAGATTTCCTGGTAGAGGTGACTCATACTCCTGAAGAAAAAGATTGGAATTTGTTTGTAGTCGGATCGTCCACTCAAATAGGAAGTGGTGCAGGAGTTATACTCATTAGTCCTGAAGGAGAAGAAATTGCCGTAGCTATCCAGTTCGGTTATCATTCCTCAAATAATGAAGCCGAATTCGAAGCTCTCCTATCAAGTTTACGGGTAGCATTAGACGCTGGAGCTCGGAAAATAAAGGCGTTCATGGATTCAATGCTGGTCGTTCAGCAGGTGAATGTAATATATAAGATAAAAGAATAAAAGTTGAAAAAATATGTGGAGAATGCCCGAGCATTAATGACTCAGTTCCAAGAGGTGGAATTAAGGCATATACCGAGAGAAGAGAATAATCAGGCCGACGCACTTGCGAAGTTGGCTAGTTCCATTCATGAGTGGAAGAACAGGAAAATACTAGTGCAAGACCTTTTAATCTCGCACATAGCTATCAACAACATAATGAATCTGGAGCCACATATTGTATCCGATTGGCGAGAGCATATCATTAAATTTTTGAAGACCAAGGTTCTGCCATCTGATCCGAAGGAGGCTGCTCGGGTGAAAAGAATGGAGAATCGTTTCATATTAGCAGAAGGCAAACTGTTCAAAAAAGGATTTTCAACTCCCTTTTTGCAATGCACTTCAATACAAGAAGGAGAACATTTGTTAAAGGAGATACACGAAGGCTGTTGTGGAAATCATTTGGGAAGCAATATGTTATATCATAAGGCTCTTCGAGCTGGATACTATTGGCCCACCATGAAGGAGAATGCCGAAGAGATTGTGAGAAAATGAAAATTTATCTAATGCCCACGGAGGTCTTAAATAACAGTGTTAATCGTGTCCCTTTGATCAATGGGGGATGGACATTGTCGGACCTTTTCCTCTGGCCGCTGGACAAAGGAAATTCCTTCTGGTAGCAGTTGAATACTTCACAAAATGGGTGGAATCTGAGCCTTTAGCAAAGATAATCGAGGAAGAGGTCATTAGATTCCTATGGAGAAGCATAATGTGTCGATTCGGCATACCAAGGAGGATAATTTCCGATAATGGAAGGCAGTTCAGGGGAAGAAAGTACAAGAGTGGTGTAAAGATATGAAAATCAAGCAAGTATTCACGTCAGTAGCCTACTCGCAAGCGAATGGACAAGTCGAGGTCATTAATCGTATTCTGCTACATGGGATTAAGACAAAGCTGGAAGGTGCCCGAGGGGAATTGGGTAAATGAACTACCTGGTGTCTTGTGGGCATACCGCACAACTCCCCGAATATCTACAGGAGAAACTCCATACAGCCTAGTATATGGTTCAGAGGCCCTCATCCCAGCAGAAATTGAAATTGACTCTCTCCGAGTGCAATGCTATGATCCTGAGCAGAATAAGGATATAAGGAAGCAAGAACTAGATGAGATTGATCGGTTGAGAGAACGAGTTGTAGCAAGAACGGAGATATACGAAGTAAGGATTACCAATGCCTATAATCGAAGGGTTCGACCGAGAACATTTCAGTTCGGGGATTTGGTGATGCGAAGAACAAATCCTGCTGGCGAGGTGAAGAAACTAGCACTCAAGTGAGAAGGTCCTTACAGAATTAAAGAAGTGATCGGAAGAGGATCGTACAGACTGGAAGATCATGAAGGTCGGGAGTTGGTAAGACCTTGGAACATTCATAATTTGAAGAAGTATTTTGTGTAATCTTTCCTTATCATTTTGTTTATGAATTTGTTAGCAATAAAATGAAATTATTTGATTCATTTACCTTGTTCGGAATTTTAAATGTTTACTCGTGGGATCGGGATGTTTGGTCCGCATTTAAACTTAAAATTGCCTAAGTTGTTGTGCTTGGGATATCGAGCTTGTTCGAAATTTTAATGGTTTACTCGTGTTTGTGATCGGGATGTTTGGTCCACGTTTAAACTTAAAATTGCCTAAGTTGTTGTGATCGGGGTAGCGAGCTTGTTCGGAATTTTAATGGTTTACTCGTGGGATCGGGATGTTTGGTCCACGTTTAAACTTAAAATTGCCTAAGTTGTTGTGCTCGGAGTAGCGAGCTTGTTCGAAATTTTAATGGTTTACTTTTGGGATCGGGATGTTTGGTCCGTGTTTAAACTTATAATTGCCTAAGTTGTTGTGTTCGGGGTAGCGAGCTTGTTCGGAATTTTAATGATTTACTCTTGGGATTGGGATGTTTGGTCCACTTTTAAACTTAAAATTGCTTAAGTTGTTGTGCTCGGGATAGCGAGCTTGCTCGGAATTTTAATGGTTTACTCGTGGGATCAGGATATTTGGTCCACGTTTAAACTTAAATTGCCTAACTTGTTGTGCTCGGGTTAGCGAGCTTGTTCGAAACTTTAATGATTTACTGGTGGGATCGGGATGTTTGGTCCATGTTTAAATTTAAAACATCATCGTTATGTTGTTGGAAGGAAAGTAACAAAGTGAATAAAATAAGGTTATTCATATTGAAGAGTAACACAACGTTGATCAAGAAGATAAAGTAAAATCCCTATTCTATGGATGAAATATATCTTCGGGGAGACTTTGTAATGCAGCCCCCACATCGAGGAAATCTTTCGAAGCTTCTTCGGGAGGGTAGCCTTGTGCTTCAAATTGGCTAACACATGCTTCAAATCCATGATCAAAAAACTTAGAAGCACGGTCCGCCACCATGTTACCATACTCCGGAGACTTCAAAAATTCAGCCTTTTGGCGAGCCAGAATTCTTCCATCCGAGCAGCAGTTGAAGATTTCTCTTGAGCAAGTTGCTCAGAGACGGATTGATACTGCTCAGCCATAGATTTGTACTGCTCTGATAAAGTGGAGTTAACACCCTCCAGATCGGCAAACTTTTTCTGTTCTTCCGCAAGGGTTTTCTCCGCTTATCCCGAGCTGTCACTATGGCTGAGTGCCGCTCTTCAAGAAGACTCACAGACTTCTTCAAATCATCACTCGTGTTTTCCAACTACTTGATGCGCTTCTGGTTATTGCCATCGGCTGATTGCACTGAGTGGAATCGGGTGAGAAGTTCCCCTGCCATCATATGGGCCTGCATCAGAACATAAATAATGAGTATACTAAAAAGGGATGCTTGGAATATTGTTAATACAAATAGTTACCTGGGTGAAGGAAGTGGAGAATTTATTCACCAAGTTGCTGAAGGCCAACTCCCCGAGATATTTGCAGTCGGCAGAGTTGGGAGAATGGCATAAATGGATTGTGAGGTTTTAGGATCTGGTTTCTTCAGTAAGGGGATGTTGGGAGAATAAGTCCAAGAGGGAACATGGTATCTCGAGGGGGACCGAGAAGCACTCGGACCACCAGGAGCAGGTTGGGATGAGGCTTGGGTGTAGGGTCTTCCTACCTTAACATCATTATAATTACGTATTATGGGGTAAACATGCATTAATAACATCTTAGGGTTCCGATTGTAGCCTTGAGCTAATAGGATTACAGGCCAAAAATAAAATTCCAAGAGCTAATTAATTACATTCTCGATAATGAATGTTAAAGCTATAGATTTACACTACTCCTAGAGTAGAGACTATCCAAAATCATGTATCTTATATTCTTTCATTCTCCTCGTAGCTCACTGCCTCAACCCGACCCTCAGCCCTTCAGTCCAAAAGTGTACCTACAGGAACAACCCATCATGAGCATGTACATCATACTTAACATCATAAGATAATGGCATATAAATAAATGCATGAAATAGTCGTTAACATATACTTCCTGGTTAATCGCATTAACCCTCTTTTGTTGTCCCTGTTTCATATTCATGCATGTAATCATTAGTTCTTGACATAAATGATTAAAATCGTACTTCACTTATATACCCATAATCAACAATGTTAATTAGAAAGGTGACTGTTCTGGTCCTGTTATGTCAGCGGCACAATTGACCCCCTCGTTTGACATATAGCGGTACTGTGATATCCCTCGCTATGCCTTGATAGCGGATATATCTCCTCGCTAGCTATGCCAGCGGTAAGTACCTTCCTCGCTTGCCCATAACAACCACCGGAACACTCTACCATTTCTAATAACTTAGTTTAACATACATCATAAACATCATAGCATCTTTACTCATCATAGACATCATCGCCACTTATCATAAACATCATCGTAAACATCATATAATCTTTACTCATCATAGACATCATCGTAAACATCATAAATACTTATGAAATCATTGCGTAGTCATACTATAGGAGTGTGTTTTACCGTCCGATGCCCGTACGTCTCTTACGTACCTTAATTCCAAAAGTGGAGAAGTTGAAGAACTTTATCTCCTTGAAGTTGTGGGTACCTGGGATGGTTCTACACAACCATACAAATCGATATTAGAAGTCAATTATAGTCCAATATCCAAAAATCCCACAAAATAACCAAAAACACACATTTTTGCATCTCGCGATCGATAGCCACCCAGGCCCGATCGATCGCGAGATCATACTGGCCGATTTTGAAATTTTCAGCCCTTGGCGATCGATCGCCACTTTTGGTTTGATCGATCGCCAGCCTCGCCGATCGATCGCCCAAATGTGGCGATTGATCGCCAAATGCTACTGGCGCCTACTGGTTGCGAGCGATCGATCGCCGCTGCCTGTGCGCGGAAAAACACCATTTTTGCACCTTAAATTCTTCACCAACCTCAACAACACTTATACCAACAACCCAAAATCATAAAAACACTTCAAACCTTCATTTTACATCATTAAACAACCAAAAATCCTACACCCATCCAAAAATCATACCAACCCAAATAACCCATTTCAAAATCAAACCAAACATCATAAAAACTTTAGGAAGGGTTCCATACCTCTTGAGGACTTCAAATCCCACTAAAAATCTCACAAACAAAGGTTTTGAGAAGATTCCTCCTTCCCCTTTTGCTCAATTTCAAAAATATAAAGTGGGTTAGGTTGGGGATGAGATTTGGGGATTTAAAAGTGAAGGATAAAGTGAGGTGGGTATAGTGGGGTAATGGGTTATAAGGGTTAGTAAAATTGTACCCCAAAATTAACATGATGTATAAAATACCCCAACATGGTATTTTAAAAGTATTTTACAAAAATGCACCAAACTTCCACCAAATCCATATCTTCGACATAATTATCAATCGATATAATTAAATCATGTTAACACCTCATTTTCCAACATTCATAACATGTACCCTGAAATGCAACACCGGGTCACGCCTACCATGTGACTAAGCATTTCAACAAGATAATTAATTCTAACACATAAATCAATTATCACCATAATTAATCATATAAACATAATTAATGCCCAAATTGCAATTAATTATTTCAGGGTGTCACATTGGGCTTCAGAAGGGATGAGGGAAGAAGAAGTCTTCTTAAGGGGAGGGGCTTTTGGGGAAGAACCTGGACCCTCGGACGTGGCCCTTTTTCGGCGTTGGAGAGTCTAGGTCCCCTCGGGATAAGCCCTCTCACCGGGGGGAGTCATGATCTCAACAGAAGGGGGAGGGGCTGGAGCAGTAATAGCTGCCGAAGTTTGGCCTTTCTGGTGTTTTTCCTTTAGCTTCTCGGCCATCCTAGCTTTCATCATCTTTGTTTCTGAAAAGAGTAGAGTGAATATTATTCCAAGCATAACAAGTTGAAAGTAAGAACGAATGAGACTGCTTAAAAGCACTCACCGAGGGGCATTTTCAAGGATGCACCCTTCGGGCTCAGCTGGAACAAGTACAGCAGTCTGTCGGCAATCAGCTCCATTAGGTTAAAGCACTGATCGCCAAGTGTACGACGAACCGACAATTACGGTTCCTCCTCAAGGTAACCCTTGATTGACTTGCCCCTCGGGAGATTTTCCCTCCACTCCATAGGGCAATCCCAAGGTTGGAGCGGACGGGCAAAAAAGTAGGAGTTTTTCCAGTTTTTTATAGACGAGTGGTATTTTTGAGGAAACCTGTCAGAGCAAGAAAAATAAAAGAGCCCAATCTCTTTCTTGTTTAATTGAAAAAAGCTATGAAAGAGTTCAGGAGTAGGGGTAAAATCCAAAAAAGAAAGAACTATGAAAAAGCCCGCCAATAACCTATAACTATTGGGGAACAGTTGACTAAGAGAAACAGAAAAGTATGAGGCTACTTCGATAAAGAAAGGGTGAATAGGAAAGCGGAGGCCTCCTCGGAGCTGGTCTATGTAATAAGGAAAAAACCCCTTAGAGGGCAAGTGGGGACGAGATCCGGAAGGGGGAGCAATAATGGAAGTCCCCTCAGAAATCCCCCATTTGGCTCGAATATTACTTAAATGCTGAGTCGATTTGACCTCAGATTCAAAGATCTCAAACCAAGGAACGCGGACTTTCACTAAATCCCGCTCTGTAGCGATTCTCTGCTCGTTTATCCGGGCAGCCGAAGCAGCAGAAGAGCTTAAAGTCTCTTCGTAGTCAGAAGAAGAAGAGGATCGAGGAGAGGGGCTAATAGCGTCCCCCTCATTGAACATCTCTATTGCCTCGCAGTGAGGAATCAGCCGAAGAGGAAGCCATACTTGGTGAGTAGAAGCTGGAGAAAAGTTGCTCGTCCGTCTGATGTTAGCTCGGAAGCAGAATGCAGTAAGGTAAGATAAGTGAGTAAAGTGGCGGGGGTATTTATAGATGGGACCATGTGAACAGTCATCTAATCCACGCTGTCCAAAGATAATTGAATGAACGGCTATTAAGGTACCTCGTGAAACGAAACGTCGCGCGGCATTTGAAATTTTTAAGCGGGAAAAAAGGGCGGCAAAAAACCCCGAGCAGGTTAAGGTTAGGTTTTTACCCGAAGACAATAAAACAAGACTTCAAAAGTCTCGTCTTGCTTTACTTTAGGGGGGTGAGGTTATGTCATATGATATATTGACTTCCTCGGGTAAAATCCCCTCAAGAGCCGAACAGTCTTATACCGAACAGAAAACGCCGAACAGGTAGCACCGAGCAGGGTTTTACCAAACAGCTGCTAAACCCTCCTCGGTTTTCTGGTCAAAGACTAGCGGAAGACCCGGAGATAACTAACAAGTCAACCGGCATAATTAAATGTGCAGTAATGGGGCACGGATTTCCCGGACACGTTTGGCCTCAATTAAGCCATGATCAGAGGACATCGTGTTTCGGATCTGCCGCGAATTAATCACTGGAAACAACCCTATAAATACTCACTGATGGTCTCATTGAAAGGGGTTGGATTTTTCTATGCAGAAAAGACTCCGAGGAGAGCATATTTACTTCTGATCGGTCATTTTCGTCATTTTCTGTAATATTTTTATAGAGTCATTTTGTAATTATAAGTTGTGTCTCAAGAGTCCTGTAATCAATAAAAAGTGTGATAGTGAAATTATACTGGACTAGGTCCCATGGTTTTTCTCTCAATTTGAGGGCTTTCCACGTAAAAATTTTGGTGTATTTCCTTTGCTTTTCATAAACACTAAATTCTACCATAAATTGAAAAATAACGTATCACATCAATATATATATATATATATATATATTATAATAATAATATATATATTATATTATATATATATATATGAATATATATAATAAAATATTATTATTATTATATATATATATGTGTGTGTGTGTGTGTCTGTGTGTGTGTTATGATCGCTTATTTTTCATGTTCAGTAGAATATATGTGTTGCAGAAAATAAATGAAAGACATCACAATTTTAAGTTAAAAACCACAAGACCTAGTCTAATATAAATTTTTACTATGAATTTGTATGGATTTACATGACTTGGACACAATATTTTTGTCCGATATTTTAATAAGAACTTTAAAAAAAGCATAAAAAGACCGAACAAACAAATATAATATGCTCTCTTCAGAGTCTTTTCTTGCCCATAAAGTTCAACCCCTGAAATGACATCGTAGGCTCGTATTTATAGTGTTGAATCTGGTTATTAAGGCGCGTTAAATCCGGGACACAATCTCCTCTGATCGCGACATTATTGGCTCCAGACGTATCCGACAACTCCGCGAGCTATCAACGCACGTTCGTCCGTATCCATTAATTGTCAGTTATGCCCGGATTTTTCGCTATAGCCTTGACCAAAGTCTGAGCAAGTATTGAGCTCTCGGGTATTATGTGTTCGGGCTATTTTTGCTCGGTACTTACATGAGATTTTACCCGAAGAAACTGATTCATCCTATTTTGCTCAGTATTTACATGGTATATATATTTTACAAAAATTAAAATAGATATTACGTAATGCTGACGTGATCACAGGTTGAATCAGTGGTTGAACTTTATGGGCAAGAAAAGACTCTGAATAGAGTATATTATATTTGTTTGTTCGGTCTTTTACTCTTATATTTTTTTAAAAGTTCTTATTAAAATATTGTGTCCAAATCATGTAAATCCATACAAATTCATAGTAAAAATTCATATTGGACCAGGTCCTGTGGTTTTTCCTTTCTCCAGTTAAAAATTGTGGTGTCTTTCATTTATTTTCTGCAACACACATATTCTACTGAACACGAAAATTAACGGATTATATCACACACATATTATTATATTTTATATATACATATAATATAATAATATATTTATAATAATATTATTATTATAATATATATATGTATATATGTTTATATATAATATAATATAATATATATTATATACATATTATAATATTATATTATATATAAAAATGAAAATGTAACGTGGACTTTTAAAGAATTCGCATACTGTGTATGCGAATTCATTTTAAAAAAATTTAAAATTATATTTTAGAATTCGCATACATAGTTCGCAAATTCAGAAGTAGTATTTGCACTCTTGCTCTGCGAATTATCATAGAAATTTAAGAGTTTTTATTTCAAGTTATTTTGTAAAAAAAATTATTTTTATAATATTTATTTAAATTTGCTAATAATATGATGTATTGACTTAATTTCTACTTTCGTATCTAAGACAACTTACCATTTTACTATTTTTTGCTACAAAATTTTACTTTGGAGCAAAAAAATTGAATTAATTTCTACTTTCCATTATATAAATATTGTTTGTGGTTAGGGTTGTTGGGGGCGGGGGGGGGGGGGGGGGGGGGGGTGCGGTTTTGGGGGTGAGTAAGAACATAAAAACTAGGGGTCAAAAAAATTTTAAATGGTCAAAATATAATTTTAAGTGGGGGAGCTATACTTTTTTAGGGGGCAAATCACAAATATAATATATAAAAAACTTGTTTTAAATGTATTTTTTTTCTTTCAAGGGGGAGATGCTCCCTAGTGTTGATGTAAATTCGTCCCACTACTCACATAGATAGAAGTAAACAAATCTCGAAACACGATACCTATTTTCGTGTAATATATTTTTGATAATGGGATTTAAATTGTTACATAGAGAGAAGAATTTTTTTTAATAAGCTTGCCAAATCAATTATTAAAATGTCCTGAAATGGAAAGGAGATATCACTTTCAAAACATATGGGATCCTCAAGGGTTTTTCAACAAAGAGCCAATCAATAAGCCAAATGGTGTTTCAATTTATATTTCATTACTTAGAGGTCGATTTCAAGCTATAGCCGTAAGACAACTTCTGCATCTTTTGTTGTTTAAATTAGTTGTAATACCCAGAAGTAATCATGTCTATAAAAGGAAATGAGATCTTAACATGACGATAGTATATTTATATTAGGTTGAACTCCTCTATCGGGAGGGAAATAAAAACATCAAATAAAACACAACATTAGTGATTTGTTGATTTCTGAAAAAATTGTGCTAAACATCTCGAAATAACACCATTTGAGATAATCAATAATCTTAGCATTTCCTCCAATAAACAAGTACATTTGATAACATCACATTCAAATTCATTAAGAATTTGAGACTAATTATCATGGTCTAAAAATTGTAGTTGTCATTACACCATCTTCTTCCATATTCTGAATGAATTTTATTTCCAAGTGAAGCAAACTAATAAAACACCAATCTCACCTTGAATGTCTCAAGATTTCTTTACAAATGCATCATCCAATAGACAAACATATGGAAAATCGTACTTCACCAGTTTTTTCTTTCTTTCTATAAGAAATAAAATTTATTAAAAAATATGTAGAAGCATACAATTGAAGGATAAGGCATCCTTCCAACCCATCTTCCGAAACTATAGGTAGAATAAGTAGTGCTGGTACAGATAGGTTACACCACTGTTTATTCAGAATTTGTAGTCCCTATAAAAATAAGTTATACCACTACTTACTCAGAATATATAGCCCAATACAATTTGAAAAACATCAGTTTACTTGAAAATTAGAAGAAAAGATTTGGACAAGGCTGTCCAAAGCTAATACAATAATGGGATGCCATTCAAACTCTAGCCAACATACTGAACATTTTAGCTAAAGTGAATTCCTAAACAAAGTAACAAAACCCAGTTTAATGCCCTTCAGCATGCAATAAAATAATGCTTCGTAAAAAATGCAAGGGAGTCTAGTGAATAAATGAAGCCAAGACAGAAATAGGGAAAAAGGAAACAGTTTTATTAACTTAAAAGACCCGAATCAACAACAAACTGAAATAAAGCACAAACTCAAACAGGATGACCCTTCCTGTTGTACTCATTTCATTGTCAAAACAACATTCACACACTCATAGAAAGGAAGTACATAAGCAAATTACTTATGGCTTTTCAAGCCCAAAAAAGTCTATGAATCGACAATCTTTCGCATATCCTTGCTGCGGATGAGTTACTGGAGAAAGATTCAAGAGTTCAGAAAAGCTAATATCAGAATTCATAGCGTCGTCCCATATTGTTTTCTGACTGGAATAGATGTATCCTGGATTAGTGTCGTCAGAAGAATGAGGACGAAATATGCTCGGATTGGAACCGCTTGCTGCAAACCACATTTCATCCTTTCCATTTACAGAAGAAGACCCACTGTCAATAAACGCACCTCAACCCCATAAGGTGTGACATCAGAACATGGATTATTTTCTCCATTATAAGAAACATTTGAAATTTGAGAACCAGATGCCATCATCGATAAATTCTCGAACGGAGTCAAATTTGCAGATTGTTCTTTGGGAGTGTCTTCTGGGTTGGCACTGGAAGGTGGGCTAGATGCTCTTATGGTTCGACTTCCAACAAGTACATGGTACTGGTTCTTCACTTGATTATCTGTTCGACCAGGTAAATGCTTAGAAATAATTGACCATTTGTTTCCATAGAATTGATGAAGTTCAAGAAGCCTTCGCTTCTCCTCTACAGTAAATGGCTTCTTATCAATTTGGGGATCCAATTGATTCACCCACCTTAAGCGACATCTCTTCCCTGCAATTATGACAAAATAGACAAGCTGCAATTCTTAGCATTATGAGATTGAAAAGGATGGAAACAATAAAATTATACGCTGCAAATATTTCACATAGAATGGATATGGATACCCGTTCTTCCTAGGAAGTGTTTTGCTATGAGTTCCCAATTATTAGGACCAAACCTTTGGACAAGTCTTGTTAGGAGTATATCTTCATCAGGTTTCCAATGAAATTTGTTGCATGTAAACTTCTTTCCTTTTGCCCCATTCCCTGTTTTAGAGTCCTCCATTGCTAGAAATTCATAGAATTATCGAGCTCTTAAATATTCCATGGGTTCTCCCACTAAGCAGCCCCCACCGAGATATAAATAGGATACAGAAACAACTATCATGGATGTATGGCTGGTGAAAAATTATTATGTGAATCTGATTAAAGTGAAACTGATTTTGTCGATTTGATTACATTGACTGAATCCGTCACCTAACATTCGCCAAACTCAAGCCGTAACGTAAACATATTAAATGTAACAATAAATCAGTCCAACGCCCTTGATATCTCTTTTCCACGTGTCAATATAAGGTTAAGTACATATTAAGAAAGACATGCAATGAGAATCTTTGCCAAATCAATACTAAAAGGCAATGTCAAAATGAATTAATGGACCGTGTTGGGAATCAATAATTGTCACGGTTAGAAGAGCGAACGAAACGCAGCGCTTGAGGAGTTGTACGGTTTAAAAGATTTGACTTACATCATTATCACCAGCTATAGCTTTGAGAACGCTACAAGCGCTCCATATGACTTTTGATAAAGCGGAAAATGCTCGGTCCTACAATTGGTCTTAGAGCCATGGTCACGTGTTTGATTCTCATGGATTGCAAGAAGGGCAATTATTGGGATGCGGATTGTTGGGAAACAATAACTGACCCTGCTAGGAGAGCGATCAAAACGCGGTGCTTGGGTTGCTATACAGTTTAAAAGAATTAAGTTGTACTGTTACTAGCAACTATACTTTTTGATAAAGTTGTAAACAGTCGATCCTACAAAGAGTGTGCTTTCCCTCGTGGTCATAATTGTAAGTTGATAGATGTGAATAGTCCAAATGATGTGATTTTTAAGCTTTCTAACAAGAGTAAAAGAGAGTTTGAGGAACTTCTTTGATATCAATTGGCACATTATTTCAAAGGTGAACCGAATTTTTATTCAACCCTATAGATTGGGGAAGCCTAGTAGACTACCAAGATACAGAGGTCACTAGATCAAGGGCCATGTCAACTGTGTCAGATATAATCCAACCAAAGTTGGTAGTATAAAACATGTAGTTTCCTAAGATAGCTGAGTACAAAATTATACAGCACTAAAACTCCAGTTGATATCGAGATCGTTAATTATTTTTCCTCTTTCAGCACTTCCACATACCTAAACATCTCGTGGTTGCTCTTGTTAAAAATAGAAAGAACATAAGTTTATCAAAATTAAACAATATGCCAGTTTAGTGAATAAATGCAACTCCCAACCTGTGTTATGAAGGCACTCAACCAAAAAAGAAACTGACTAACTGAAAACTGAAGAACCAACCAGCTTTGTACTAGAGTAATAACAGATTTATCTAAAGCAGATACGTCAGTTACTTGTCTTTTGTTTACGTAAGTTTATCCTTTTTAGTTCCGTTAAATAGTCAACCCACAAACACCAATGAATTTTCGTCTCCATTTCTCTGGATTTCCATCACAGAATTTGATAAAATATTATTTTCTCACATTGAATAGAAAAATATAACGGGTAAGTTTCCATGGTCTGTTCAACACAGCAAGTTGTGACTCAAAAGGTGAAAGCTTATGGAAAACAAGAGCGTGCAATGTCATTTCGTAGAACAAATAGGAGATAACTACCTAAGATGCCTTACACTGCAAGACTTGAAAACGAACATGTTGTCTTGCATACCAGCTCATGTTTACACCAATATTTACCAAAACAGTTCCAAAGATTAATTGACGAGCAGACCACATAGTGGTAGTGGACACTAAGAATTCTTGTTGTAAATCACTGTCATATATTTGTCGATCTGCAAATCTGATTAATTAGTGATGGTCAGTTAAATGTTCATCTAGATTGAAGGGATTTATACAATCATTTCTCCTCTTTATTCTCTATATTCCGCGATAAAAACAACAAATATTTTGATATTGTGTAGGTGTAATTGTCAATGATTCAACAGTTTGTTGAACAATCTTCTACAATATTATCAAGTGAAAAAGAGATCAGGATGTTAACGAGAAGTTATGGCTGAATATTGAGCAATTTGGTAATGTCAAGTTGATTGTGAACCGGTGATTAAATGACTTATTCTAAGAAGCTTTTGTGGAACATCATTGTTCAATTGCTTCTTCCCAGTTATTATGAAAATCACTTCACTAGTTCTATGAATAAATTGGTCATAATTAGAACTTAGAAACATGATTTTCAAATTAAGTAGGTCTAAAACGGAGTATATGGAGTACAGATTTAGTGGTCGTTCCTTTTGGGATTCCGGTGTTGTAGCACTCGGTGGTCAAGAGGTATCGATGAACAGCAAGTTTCGATACCTAGGTTCAATTATCCAAAATGATGGAGAGATTAACAGTGACGTTAACCACAGGATTCAGGCTGGCTGGTTGAAATAGAGAAACGCCACTGGAGTTCTATGCGATCGTAATATCCCGCTGAAATTGAAGGAAAAGTTTTATAGAACCGCCGTTAGACCCGCAATGTTGTATGGGATGGAATGTTGGACACCCAAGAGGAATCACATCCAAAAGATGAGCGTGGCAGTGATGCGAATATATTCGAGCTGATGTAGGTGTAGCTCGTATAGAAGAGAAGATACAAGAAAGCCGTTTACGTTGGTTTGGTCATGTTCGACGTAGGCCCAGCAGTGCACCTGTGCGTTGTGTGGAGTCCATGAATTTTGGCCAGTTCACGAGAGCGAGAGGACGACCAAAGAAGACATGGCTCGAAGTTATACGCAAAGACTTGGAGTGCAAAGGGGTTTACAGAAGATATGTTGACCGATATAAGCGTTTGGAGAAGGCTGACGCATGTGTCCGGCCCGACTTGATTCTCTACATTGTTCATGTAGCCTACCCCAATTCATTGAGATTAAAGGCTTAGTTGTTGTTGTTGTAGTATTTGTTATTTAGCTGAATCTACATTAGTAATGTAAGTCAAAGAGGGAACACAGATAACTTGTACTTTTAAAGCTTCAAGTTCGTATATATTTGGGGTTAATCTCTAAAATCATGAAGATAATAAAGTTCCAAAATCACTTTATGAGCGTCGATATCACTCCAAGCTCCTCTAAAAAAAACAGAGCAATTTAAATGTCCTCATGATCAAACACCTTCATAGGTTTTTCTACATTTTGAGGTCTTGTACATTTCATGCTTGGTTTTCAGATAAAAAGTTGGCATAATTTCATTACCCATAAACTGTCACCAAACAATACATGTTATCACCAGAAAAAACACTTTATAAATATAAACTCCACCAACAGAAACCAAATATTAGCACCAAATTGTTTTCATAAAAGAAAGATACGTACTTTTTTCATGTGAATAATGAAACAGACACCAGTCAGGCATCGATCTAGATCCATCCTGTCAAGCCATATCTGTCAGCAACATTGTACATTACCAAATTATCCCAAACATTGCAAAACATATGCTCCCCTCCAATAGCGAAAGTAAGGGCCCAAGAGGATAGAATAGCTGTGAACACCAGAAAACCAATTGCAGACCAAACAAGATCTGTGGAAAAGAGGAAGGCATTATATTTAGACTAATTTAAAAGCCAAATAGGAACAGTTAAATTACAAAACTATATAACTAAGCTAGAGGCTCTTAAATGCGACGGAGCAATTACAGGAAATGTCAAACACTGAAGTTATATAGAGGAAAAATTATTGGGTTTCATTTACCAGACCTACGACGATAATGGGAAGGCACATTTTACTCTTTCCACGTGATAAATTCACTCCAGGCCACGTATAAATCATAAGGCAGATGCAATTTTACTAGTCATGTGACAGCTGTCTGCCGATGAGGCATGCGAAGGCAAAAATGGGGTGCCTCACGAAAAACCAAGATAATATGGATGCTATTCAAATGTATGATTATCTATACATCATTAGCATCAGTAACAGATGACCTCACAAAATGGTAGGCAAATCTTTTGTATTGCCGTGAGGTAATAATTGGTCATCCATTTCATTCTTTTCATACTCCTGAAATCTGGATTTATTTTCCAGTATTCAAAAAGTATCTTTTCTCAGATGATGAACTGTTTAGTTCTCAAATTATCAAGCTTCGCACAGGCGAAAATTGGTTGATTAAGCTTACGCGAGACATTTTTACATTCAAATGATTAGATAGATAAGTCAAAGCTCTTAAGCTTTCAGGTATAGTTCTCAATGGCAGCCTGAAGGAACTTCACAAATACCACAGCGTTATCAAGACCCCAAATATTATTACTTTTTATAAAAAGGGTTGGGCATGACCAAAATGCGGTAAGGTAGTTGAAAAACCAACTATTTTACCCTAGGCCTCAAGCCTAAACATACTCCAATCATTGTAGCAAATCCTTCATTAAAATATAATCAGCATGATCTATAAAGTTTAGTTGTGTGCAAGGTCTATATTGCGACTGAAGCAATCATTTTTAGTACATATGATTCTTTTTTGTTGCAAAAACCTGGTCCAAGACCCCAACGAACACAAATGAAAAGGAGGATTACAAAGCTCACAATCTAGGAGCTCAATCACCTTATAATAGGCATCACTTTCAAGAAAATCATCTACGCCCTGAACGGTTAATTTGATATATTACTTTAGCACTGTTTTTTAAAGTTATGGCCTTCTATGACGTTTTTTGAATTCATCACCTTCTAATATGCAAACAACACCTATTCCCAAAAGTCGGGTGATGTGTAAAAAGTGTAGAGACATTCTAGTCCCAAGCGTGGGATCAAGTATAAAGTTTTTCAGAATTGCACGACCAGAATGTTAGCAAACCATTCAGGATTGTTTCAGAAAACACAATATGTGATTCATAAATACATCTAAACCGAGCAAAATGGAGTCTCCAAATCCTTAAAAACAAGAACTTACAGCGATGGAGAAGGGGATGAGAACGACGAGAATGTGGATGACGGAGGATTGACAAGAAATAGAAACAATTCATGGCCCAAAGGAACGGCAGGCAGAAAAAACCCCACTTGAAGAATCTTCGTGCGTAGGTCACCGATTCATCATGCGAAACTCCGAGCGGGCCATTCGGCCCGTACATATCTTATTCTCGAAGATGAGGGTAACAGTTGCTTTCCTCCGCCGCGACCGCGGTGGTCGGATTAGGGTAACTATCGGAAAGAGGATTTCTCGATTCGTTTTCCATGGTATCACAGCTATCCGGCTTGCGGGCCAGTTGATAATGTACTTTGGGCAAAAGAATTTTGGAATTTCTTTTGACTAATTTAGAAATATGATTTTTATTTTTAAAAATTGGTTAAATCAATTTATTTTGTTTGAATACGTAAAAAAATTGTAAAATAATTTGATTTTGTTAAATTTTTAATAAAGCTTTATTGGGTCATTAACATCATAAGATTCTTAAAAGAATTTATTGGACATCGAATTGGAAGTCATAACATTTTTTTCAATAAATAAATACAATTTAATTAAAATGAATTTTTATTGGATTTTTTAATAAAAATTCTAATTTTAAATCTTTTAACGATTTTTTTTTAATATGGTTATCAGTGCTATTTTAAATTTGGTTCGGCTTGTTCATTTTTTGATAAAAGAAATTCAGTTAGTCTGTTTGCTTTAGGGGTGCTTATCGGGCCGAGTCAATCCGGACCCGACTCGGAACCGAACTGGTTAGCCTGGGGTGGTTTCGTGCCTTCAAATCGGTAGCACCACCGGTTCAGGTGCTACCAGACCGGATCCGATTCTGAAACCATAACCGGTAAGTTTTGAAAAGAAAAAAAATATTCAGCAAGGCAACGGCTGAACGTTTGTTGCCAAACGTTCAGATTTTTTTAAAAAATTTTAAAAAAAAAAAAAAATTATAGATAGATGTGTTGTGATTTGTAAATCCCCACAATTCATTCTTTCAAAGTTGTATGCTTTAATCTCATATTTTTCTCTCCATTGTGCTATCTGCATTTTACTTATATAATAATGGCATTTTCATCTAGCAGCGCTGGTCGTAGCCGGGGTCGCAGTCAGGGTCTCGTCTCGGGTCGTCTATCACTTAGTTCATCTTCGGCAATGAATTTGCCTATGCCAATTCCTGAGTTAAATAAAAGTTATGATTTTTTTGTTGACCTCAATGTTGGTGGTTCATCTATGAACGTCGAAACACAACAACCTGAACAACTTGTCGAACCTCCTGCTGCCCAAGCCTCAGGGTGTTCATGGGCCGGATCGGACCGGATTCGGACCGGATCCGACCGGTCCCGGACTCCTTTCGAGTGGAACCGGACCAATCCGGTTCTGAACCGGATTGGACCGGTTCCGGTTCCATGGCAAATGCCATGGAACCGATCCGGTTCGGAACCCCGGGTCCGATTTGCCGGATCGGACCGGGTTAAACCGGTTCCAACCGGAACCGGTTTAGCCAACCCGCTTTTTTTTTTTTTTTTTTTTTTTCAACTTGAATCGTAAAGGAATATATCATTTATTGAATATGGAAAACAACATAAAAGATACATCATTTGAAATTCATAACAAAAATACATTACTCATCATAATTTATAAGTATAGTCTTGGCCAATTCTTCTTCTTCTTCGGAACTTTCATTGCAGAACTCGTCGATTCCTCCTTCTCTCTTATTTCTTCTCTCAGCATCGAACCAATCTCTTAGCAGCGTAAGCATGCACAATGATTCTGCTTGTAGAGAAACTCTAAAGTCTCCAATGAGCCGAGCACAAGTTGAAAATGCCGACTCTGATGCAACACTGGATGTTTGGACTGCAAATACATCTCTAGCCATTTTGGCTAAGACTGGATATTGTCTTGCGTTTGCTTTCCACCACTCTAGTACGTCAAAATTTTCATCTGTAATGAACATTTGACCCAGGAAGAACTGCAACTCATTTGAAGAGGTAGATGACACTCCGCTTCCTCTCTGCTTCTTTCTTCCAAGGCTCCGCAACAGATTAATCCCTCCGCTTCGTGACTGACTAGCATCTTCTTCTTCTCCTCCTACTACACGCGCCGATGAGCTCTGTCCCTGTTCACTATGGTACAATCCAAACATATTTTGGAGAGAATGCATGATTGACGTCTTTTGATCGTCAACATCCTTATCCAAAAACGTACTGTAATATTCAAAGAAAGTATCGAAAGATCCTACACCCTGACTTGGGTCTAACAATGTAAATATACAGTGCACGTGTGGAATTTGTTCCCAATATTTTTTAAACTTCTCCTCCATACGATAAACGAACGACATCAACTCAATATCATCTCTAAATTCAATAAATTTGCAAAACATGTTAAATACAAGTGGTAGAAAATAATGAGAAGTAGGATTACAAACACCGGATAAACGATCTGTTGCATCTTTAAAGGTTGATAACAAAGCAGTTAAATTTTTAACAAAAAACCAATCCTTATCAGACAATAAATAACTTTCATCACTTTCAGGCATTTGATAAGAGTTATAAAAAGAAGTTAAAGCATCTTGATAAGGTAACATCGATTCTAACATTTTGTGCAAAGAATTCCATCGACTTACAATGGGCGGTGGAAAAAGAGTAAACCGAAGGTTCTGACTTGCACACGTATGTTTCCAATCACGCTTAATGCGTGATTGTCGTATCCATTGACAACAATTTTTAAGTTTGTCTATGCTACTACATTCAGCATCTTCATAACCATCTTTTACTGCTAAATTAATTATATGGCATGCACATCTAACATGGAAAAAAACACCATTAAGCATTGGTCGTAAATATATTTTAAGTTCACGCATTGTCGCGTTATTATTTGAAGCGTTGTCAAGTGTAATCGAACAAATTTTATCTGCAATTCCATAAAATCCACAAACATTAACAATATATTTAGCAATTTGGGAACCAGTATGTGCAGATTTTAATTCATCCAGTGACAAAATTCTTTTCTGCAAACACCAGTTATCATCAATCCAATGACCAGTAATAACAAGAAAAGAAAGTAATGCGGTATTCGTCCAAATATCAGTAGTTAAACTTAATCTGCAGTTAATAGAAGAAAGATGATCAACTAAAGTCTTACGGTAATCAAGAAACACATCGACAATATTTCTTTTCAAAGTATGCCTAGAAATATGTCTAAAACATGGTTGGATACCAGAAGAAAATTCAACAAAGCCATATTTTTCAGAAAACAAAAAAGGAAGTTCGCATCTTACAATAAAACGAACGAATAATCTTTTGTTCATTTCCGGTGTTAAGATAAAATTAGTGCCAGACTGAGGATTAATTTGAAGTTGGGTTGGTTCTCTACCTAATGGTTGTAAAGTAACATCATCAAAATTATGTTTTTTAACTAGATGTTTCTTAAAAGTTCCGGTACCGCCAGCGGAACCACCTGTTTTATAATTATATGTGGTTTTACATATTTTACAAATAACAACAGATTCGTTCGTACCTGGTTTTGTCTCGACGTCAAAATGATCCCATACCTTGCTTCGTTTGGGACGGTTACTCGTGCGACTCGAAGCGGCAGTAGTCGCGGATGACCCGCCAGGGGCCGGATTTTGGGGGGCCGCCGGTTCTGCAACGTGTTCCGCTTCTTCAACATCATAAGCATTATCAAACTCGGCAAAAATATCATAATTTTCTTGGAATAAATGTGGATTTGAGGCACCACGACCACCACGACCACCACGACCAGTAGAAGAAGATGCCATCGTATTAGTGGAAATATGGAAAAACGAGATAATTGTAATCAAGATTAGGATTGTAAGAGTAAGAGAGTTGGAGATGAAAAATTGAAGAGGAAAAATGAGGTATATATATAAGCAAAAATTTTTAAATATGGAAAAACGAGATAATTGTAATCAAGATTAGGATTGTAAGAGTAAGAGAGTTGGAGATGAAAAATTGAAGAGGAAAAATGAGGTATATATAGAAGCCAAAATTTTTTTTTTTAAAAAAAAAAATTTTTTTTTAATTAAGCCGTTGCCCAACGGCTATTTTAGCCGTTGGGCAACGGCAGTCCGTTGGCCAACGGCTACAATGCCGTTGGCCAACGGAACCCCCCCCCCCCCCCCCCCCCCCTTTTTTTTTTAATTTTTCACCGGTTCCGGTTCCGGTCCGGAACCGGAACCGATGGAACCGGAACCGCCGGATTGGCGGTTCCGGACTTGTGGAACCGATCCGATCCGGGTAAAACCCGGATCGGATCCCGGTTTGTAACCGGATCAACCGGTTCCGGTTTGGAACCGGAACCGACCGGACCGGTTCCGGACCGGTTCCGGTTGATCCGGTCCATTAACCACCCTGACCCAAGCCCAAGAGAGACAACAAGTGAAATCATCCGGAGCCACTACAGCAACGAGTAGGCAATCGACTCTTGTCAAAAGAAGTAGGGATCACTTTGAACTCGCTCAAAAAGAAGGTACGAATGAATCTGTTGCAATATGTAAATTATGTAAAATACAATATTTATATAAAGTTGGTGGTTACAGTGGAGGCACCAGAACATTTAAAAAACACTTAGTAAAATAACATAATTTTGATGAGACAACATTACAACCATTAGTGAGATAAGCAACACAAGCACAAATTAATGCTCTCACTGGCACGAATTTTATTTTAACTGCTGAAATTAATTGTAGGTCACCTATTAGATATGTTATTAGATGTGAACTACATTTTATACAAGCTGAACATGCTGGTTTTATTGAAGTTGCTTTGACTATACAACCCATGTTTAAACATATTTCTACGCACACACTAAAAAGAAATTGTATGGACGTATTTGTTGAATATATAAATACATTGTTTGAACATCTTTCTAGTTTGTCTTGTAGGGTTAGCTTAACAACCGATATTTGGACAAATGTAAATTCGGATTCATATCTTGTTGTCACTTGTCATTGGATTGATGATAATTGGTGTATGCAAAAATGATTTTGTCTTTAAATGAGTTAGATTGTGCACATACTGGTTATGTAATTGCTAAATATATATTCAACACTTTTAGACATTATGAAATTCAGGATAAGTATTTTCAATCACTTTAGACAGCGTTGCGAATAACAATGCTGCGATGCGTGATTTAAAGACCTATCTGAAACAGATGCTTGATGGTATTTTTTTCATGTTAGATGTGCATGTCATGTTATTACTTTGGGTTAAAGTTGGTTATGAGGACAATCACTCAGCATGTATTGAGAAAATGAAATACTGCGCTAAATGGTTACGCACGAGTCGTGTTAAGCGTGATTGGAAACAATTATGTTTATCTAATGATTTAAAGCATTTACTTTTTTCATCACCAATAGAACTAGGTGGATTCGTTGTACAATATGTTGAATGCTATGTTACCTTACAAAGATATTTTAACTCCATTTTATAATTCATATCAAATGCCTGATATCGATGAAAGTATTTATTTGACTGATGAGGATTGGGAATTTGTTGAAAATTGTGTATCATTGTTAGGTACTTTCAAAGAAGCGACGAAATGCTTCTCCGGTGTTACTTATCCAACTTCCATCTATTTTCTTCATTTAGTATTTAACATGTTTGACAGTTTATAGAATTTAAAGATGACTATGACTTGCTGATGTGACTAGAAATAGACACATCATTGAGTTTAATTGTTTACGATTTGGTATGTTTTGATGGATAATTTGATACATATACTATCTAATCGTATATTTGTGTAATTGTAGGTGGAATCGAATAAATCGAGCTAACGAAGGCGAATAAAGACTAAGAAAAACTTTGGAGCTAATAAGGACTCAATGTAGATCAAGAAAAAGGCTAAAAATGTAATTTTAGTTGAAGCGATCGACTGCATGGATGAAGAGATCGATTGCCTTTGGACCGAAAGTTGACCAACAATTTATACGAGGCAGCGATCGATCGCAAGAATTGGGCGATCGATCGGAGCAAACCGATCGATCGCATAAAAAGAGGCGATCGATCGCCTAAAGAATTTTGCCGAAAAAAATAAGCTAGCGATCGATCGCTACCTTATGGCGATCGATCGCCAGTAGTATTTTGGAAAGTGTGGAGACTTGATTTCTTTCCTTTCCATATAGATTTTACCCTACTCCATCGGCCTCCATAACTTATATACTCGAACACCGGCCTCTTAAAATTGATTATTCAGACCTTAGAACAGAGTTTTAAAGTTTGGAATATTTTTCTTTCAATTTTTGTGAAGAACACTCGAAGAACGAAGACGGAATCAACAAACCGGAATCGTGCTTCGATTTAGTAACTTTCTTTTCTATTGATTGTTTGATGTTTTTTATACAATTTTCGTTTGTTTTAAATAAAATTATGAGTAGCTAAACACTTTGATTCTTGGTTGAGGGATGCATGCCTTGGGAATAAAAATACTTGTGAAAATTTTGGTTTGATTATTGAAATTTTAATTCAAATTCAATTTGTTTTTCAAATTATGTTTCTTATGATTGTTGTGTTTGATAGATAGATTGATCACCTAGTAATCACATACACTGTCTAATGCTAATTAAGAAGCAACTAAGATTGATAATTACCTGCTGTTGGTGTTATTAAATTCTTAGGAAAAATGATTGGATGATTAATTTTAACGGCTGTAGTTTTTATTGATTAGATTAATCAAACTTACTAGTTTTGAAACTATCATTGATTTAATCTTAACGGCTGTAGTTTTGGTTAAAGATTTGATAAGAGTCGAATTGAATGTTGTTTTCTTTTTTACTACAATTAATGTAAGTGAGGAATTAAGTTTTCAAATTGAATGAATTCATATGTTTAGTAATTTGATGATCAAGTGAATAATTTCCAAAGGTAAAGTTGACCAAAAACCAAGAATTGCTATTTAATCTTGATAAACTAGTGATTTGCTTGCTTTTGTTTAATTTAGTTATAGTTAAAGAAATTTGAAAACCCCATATTTTGATATTAGTTAGCACAAAAGTACTCACTTCCCTATGGGATACAACCCTACTCACGCTACTGCATTCATAATTGTTATTAACTTGAGAGGGTTAATTTGGGCGTACGTGATAAACACTACCAAATTTGGGCGCCGTTGCCGGGGAAGGCAATTACTTTTGTGTTAACGTCACTTTATTTTATTTATTTCGTTTTATACTCGTGTTGTTTGTTCATGAGTACATGTGTTACCTCAGATCAAGAAGACAATATTCACTACGATCATGAGATTGAGAGGACACTACATCGGAGAAGGAGAGAAAATCGAAGGCAAGAAGAGGAAGAAAGGGACAACATGGCTGCGAATCAAAGTTTATGACAACTGGCCAATCCGGATTTGAACCAACAACATCTTTGCATTACTTTTCCTACTCTTGCAACTAATGTCAATTTTGAACTGAAATCTGGACTAATACATTTGTTGCCATCTTTTCATGGACTTGCAGGATAAGATCCTCATAAGCATTTGATGGAGTTCCATGTGGTTTGCACCACCATGAAACCGACTGTAATTACTGAGGAGCAAATCAAGTTGAGAGCTTTCCCTTTTTCCTTAAAAGACGCTGCAAAGGACATGTTATTCTACCTACCATCAGGTTCGATCACAACATGGAATGATCTCAAGAGGACGTTTCTGGAGAAATACTTTCCAGCATCGAGGGTGGATAATATATGGAAGGAGATCTACTCTATCAGACAGTACACGGGAGAGACATTGCATGAGTACTGGGAGCGCTTCAAGAAGTTGTGTGCAAGCTGCCCACAACACCAGATAAGTGAACATTTACTCATACAATACTTTTATGAAGGTTTGTTATCTAGTGACAGGAACTTGGTCGATGCTGCGAGCGGTGGAGCTTTTGTGGATAAGACATCGAAAGATGCAAGAAGCTTGATAGCAAACATGGCGGCCAACTCACAGCAGTTTGGCAACTTTAGAAATGAGCCGAATCAACGGAAACAATGAGAGGTAAACGTGTCTAACCTAGAACAACAACTTATTAGCCTCACCTCTCTTGTTCGTCAAATGGCAGGAGGAAACTGACAGACAGTGAAGCCATGTGGAATATGTTTGGAAATGAGTCATACTACAGATTCATGCCCATTACTTCAAGAAGCATCTGCTAAGTAAGTGAATGCAGCAGGTGGATTTCCGGGGCAACCTCAACGCAGATATGACCCTTACTCCAACACATACAACCCAGGGTGGAGAGACCATCCTAACTTGAGCTATGAACCACAATCGATGAATCACGTCCCACCTCAAGTGCCACAACATGCACCACCATACATGCCACCTTTTCAGAGGACACAACAGTCTAATTACCCTTCTACTAGTGACAGGCTAGAGAATATTATTCAAGATCTTGCTCATAATGTTACAAAATTCCAACAGGAAACAAGATCAAGTATTCAAAGCTTGAACACTCAAGTGGGTCAACTAGCCACCACACTCAATCGTGTTGAAGCCTATGGATCGACCACCCTACCATCCCAAACAGTGGTGAATCAAGGGAAAATGCCAATGCAGTCACACTTAGGAGTGGTAAATAATTAGAGATACCGAAGGAGAAGACGGAAGATCTACCCAAGGGTGATAAAGAAAAGGAAGCTGAAGTTGGAGACAAGACCACCA
Organism: Haberlea rhodopensis; assembly: GCA_907163345.1. Taxonomy (NCBI): domain Eukaryota; kingdom Viridiplantae; phylum Streptophyta; class Magnoliopsida; order Lamiales; family Gesneriaceae; genus Haberlea; species Haberlea rhodopensis. The sequence goes on along the minus strand of CAJQUN010000043.1, from coordinate 2,231,596 downwards.
TGGAACAAGAGGTACCAAAAGGTAAGTCTCCTTCCTTATCTGATTATAAAGTACCACCCCGTTTCCCCCAAGCATTGAAAGACAATAGGAAAGATGCTGGACTTAAAGGTCTATTTGAAACTTTCCGCCGTTGTGAGGTAAATATCCCTTTACTTGATGCAATTCAACAAGTACCTCGCTATGCAAATTTTTTGAAAGAGTTATGCACTGCAAAAAGGAATCATAGGTTGAAGGGATCCCACAAGATTGAACTGGGTGAAAACGTATCAGCAGTGATCCAAAGAAAAATCCCTACCAAGTCTAAGGACCTAGGTATGTTCTCTATTCCGTGCACAATTGGTAACACTCACCTTGAAAAGGCCATGTTAGATTTAGGAGCATCAATTAATGTGTTATGTCCGGAATAATTAACGATCGTTCATTGTATTTAATTCTGACTATCGGATTTTAGAACGAAGTTTGGTTAAATGATTCCGTGATTGAATTTATAATGTTAATTAAAGTCAAGGAGATTCTTAAATTCTTGGGAATGTCATTTTTTGTTCGGGATCAGAATAAATAATTTCACGTAGCAATTAATTAATTGTTTTAATGGGGAAAATTATTAAATTCTGAAATAATTTACAATGTTTAAATTATTCGGCATCGGGACCAGGATTTGAATAAATATTTTCAGGGTGAATCCTGTGGAGTTAAATTCATGGTAATTTACTAAAAATGGTGATGTTATTAATTGATAATGGGAGTAATTGTTTGATTAAATTAAAAGGTGGAATTTACTTAAATTAAGAGTGGGGGTTTTATATTAGAATGGGAAGAGAAAACACACATCACACTTTTACACCCTCACCCCAAATCGTTTTTCTTCCTTAAAATCCCCAACCATCGCCCATTTTTCTCCTCGACCATGGTCCGACGTTTTTCCTTGGAGAAGCTCGATTTTATTCAAGGTTTGTGGAATAATCTCATATCTTAATTTCTTCATCATCTTCGTTTTGATTGTTTCCCCTGAAGTGTTCAATTTCATCGTTGTTGTGGGAGGGGAATGTTTTGATCGGTGCTTGCTATGCGTGCGTACGTGAACCTTCAGTGTGGATTTAGTTTTCTTGCTGTTTGAGTCGTGTTCTACTCTTCATTTTATTGTTAAGTTTGATTAGGTTTCATGCTACGATTATTGAGTTCGAATTCCACTTGTTTTGACATGGATCTTTGTGGAATTCGAATTGGTGTTGCTGGAATTCGAAAATACTTGTTGTAATGGCTTGAATTCTTTGATAAAATGGTTCAAGCTTTGCACCTGGTTTGATCGAAAACAACAAGCTTTTGGTTCGAAAACTTCAGGCTATTTTGTTCGAAATTCTGCATTTTTTTTTAAAGGGAGTTATGTGATTTAATGGACAAAATTTATGTGTTGTAATGGTTTTATTGTGTGGGGGTTGTGATGGCCAAATTGGGGTTGTAGTGGGGCTTGAAATCATGCTCATAAGTTGTTTGAGAATATGCTTAAGTGGTGTTAAGTGTTGGCCAAGAACTCTACTAAATGTCTAGTAAGAAAGTCTACTTTTATGATTTATATCATGGTAGTGTTTTGATGAGTATTGGGCTATGGGTTAAGATGCTAATAACATAGAGCATGTGTCGTCGAGTAAATAAATGAGTTAGATACATGTTAATATGTGTGATAAACATGTATTAAAGTGTATAATAATGATTATACTTGAATGTGTGCAATAGCATGAATTGTTGATTCATGTCACTTTATTGAGTGATTGCTAAAGTGTGGAGGCTAACTCGATTAGTATAGTTGATTAAAGTGAGTATGTGAAGATAATTCGAGTATGAAAATCATAACTGAAAATTTGGATAGTACGAGAAGTGTTATTGATTTGTGTAGATCATTTCTTGAGTAAAAGATAATAATTCCAAGTAACAAGTGTAATATGTTAACTAGATGTTGAGAATGTGGAATGAATGAACTAATATGGAATGGACATTCGATTTATAGATACTCCATGAGCCTCCGGACATCAAGGTTGGCTTATTCACATCGTCGACTTTAAGGTACGTAGTGACGTACGAGCAGGTATAATATGAATTATTTCATATTCCAGTATTCATGTATTGTTGAATTGTGATGATTGGCTATAAGGAAACGAATAGGTGAATTGAATTTGATATATGTGGTATGGTGGACACGTAAATGTACGTGGTCCGGATATGGAATTGGGTGTGGATGCCTTTGGCATGATCGATATGAGAAATGGTTGAGAATGAGATTAACTGGTAGGCAGAGTTGCCTTCGATATGAGATTCGTTATGATTGAGCATAAATGATGAATTGTGATTTTATTGAATTTATTGCATTGATGAGTATCATGTTTTGAACAACGATACTGAACTTGATGTTTATTGAAAGTGTATAAGATTGAAACAGGAACAGTTCATGAAAGCTATACTGGTTCGGAATTGTACAGGGAGTATATTTTTATGGATTTCCAATAATCTTAATTCTTACATTACAATTTCATATAGTGATATGAACATGATTATTGTATCAGAGTATGCTCACCCTGTGTGGGGGCTATTTCTGTTGAAACATGTATAACAGATACAACGTTGTATCGGGAAGAAAGCTTGAACCCCTGGAAAATAATGCTCGCAGGATTATGGTATAAGTATAAGTTGATGGCACATATCAATTACACATTGAATTGATTCATTAATTTGTTGCTCGTATGTGAGCACCTGGATGCGTGTATATGGACTGTATAATAGTGTTGAAGTCCTCTTTTATATAGTGATTGATGTGCGTGTTATTTTGAGGAGCATATGCTATACGACTTTAGTGATGACGGGAATTCATATCTTGATAGTATTGTGTGATATCCCCGAAATGATTAATTGCAATTTGGTGCATTAATTGTGTTTATATGATTAATTATGGTGGTAATTAATTATGTGTTGGAATTATTATGCGGAAATGCTTAGTCACATGTTAGAGTGACCCGGGGTAGCATTTCAGGGTGCATGTTGGTTGGTTGGGAACATGATTTATTTGCCTTGGTTAGCAATTTGTGGAAATCATGTGTTTAATTGATATTTTGGTGCATTTTGAGTTAATGCTTTGGAAAATATCATGTTGTGGTGTTTTATACACCATGGAATTCTTTTGGTATGTATTTTAATTAACCCAACTTTATATCCCTAACCCCACCTCATCCACTTTCACTTTACCAAAATCAAATCTACAAACCCTTTTCTCTCCATTTTCGAACTCAAGCCTTGGGGTGAAGAGGAACCTTTCAAAAATCTTGATTTGTGGAGATTGTTGGGTGATTTGAGGTCCCCAAGAGGTATGGATACCTCATGGTTAATTTTGTAAGGTTTTGTTTAAGTTTGAGTTGTTTTTGAAGGGTTTTAAAATGAGTTTATGTTGGGTTGTTTTGGTTGAGGTTAAAGGTTGGATTTATACTTGTATGAAGTATATTTTGGTGGTTTAAGTTGTCATTTTTGTTGTTGTTTGTTTGTATAAGTGTTGGGATGGTTTGGAAGAAAATTTTGGTACAAAAATGGCAGAAATCGCGCCTCTGCGCGAGGCGATCGATCGCCTGAAAAGAGGCGACCGATCGCCAAGAGGCAGTAGCCAAATCGAAGGTTAGGCGATCGATCGCCATGTTTGAGGCGACCGATCACCGCGAAGGAAATTTTGAGGCGATCGATCGCCTGGGTGAAGCGATCGATCGCCGCCTGTGGAATTTTGGAAAATGGTTTCTTTTGTCAAATTTTTGGTATTTGGCTTCTAATATGGGGTTGTGTGATTGTGTAGAACCATCCCAGGTAGCAACGCAACCGAGGAACTGAAGCCAGATCAATTCCACTTTTGGAAAGGTACGTAGTGGACGTACGGGCACCCAACGGTACATGTATCTTATATACTTATTGTTATGCATTGTGGATGCAAGTATATATGTGGTATTGCATTGTGGATGCAAATACATGTTATGCATGATGTTTATAGATGCATATGATTATTGGTGCACATCCCATGAGTCGTGGTCATCCCTTGATGATTTTAATGCTTGCCGCTATTTGTTTTGGTTCCGCTAAATGTGAAGCGAGGGGTGGGAGCGCCGCATGTCACATTTGAGCGTGGTTATCATATAGGGCGAGGAAAGGGTATTTGCCGCTCAATGAGAGGCGAGGGGTGGGAGTCCCGCAGTCCATTGAAGCGAGGTTATCCTATGCCGCCTATATGTAAATAAGCGAGGGGACATTAAAATACATTGTGATGGACAGACTAGGGATTGGTGATCAGTATTTGGTATTGATGAACTGGTATATGTCATGACATGATTAGACCATTAAAAATAATCTATTGATTATACTCATGAGTTATGGTACAGGGACAACCAAACGGGAAGCGTTTGAAATGCATGGGGAAAACAGGAAGTGTTTTATTATGATTATGCATTTACGCTTTATCTTCATATTGTGTTGAATATGAATGATTATTATTGCTCATGTTTGGGGGTTGTCCTTGTAGGTACACGTTTGGCATGATAGAAGGGCTAGACGGGTTGAGACAGTGAGCTTGAGGATGCTTTTGTGAATTGAAGGACAGGATTGTTTTGCCTAGTGTCTACTCTAGGAGTAGTGTAAAACTAGTTGATAACATTCATTTGATGGAGAATGTAATTAATCAATTTTTGGTAGTCCTTATTTTGGCATGTAATGCTTAAGCTCATAAACTCAACACGTTATTTCTCACTCTGATCATTTATATTAGCTCTATTATGCCTTGATTCCGCACTTAAGGATTAGGGTCCTTACATATTGTGACTTCCCTGGCTGGAAACTTTTATCTTTAGTTATGGTGTTTTTATATTGAGGGTGTTTATAGTTGTGTATTTTCTGGATAGTCTAATTTATGGGGAGACTCTGCCCAAGTCATGGGGAATATGTGAAGCAAGTAATGATTCTTTTAAAGAATGAAATTTTTACATACACAAATGAAGTCATAATTGCATTTATTGACGTGTTGGGACGTTGGGGTCTTACATAATGTCATGCCATACTCTATATATGCTTCTCTACAACTTGGTCCTTTGAACTCTACTGGAGTGGTTATTCAACTAGCGGATAGGTCTAGTGCATATCCTAGGGGTGTGATTGAAGATGTTCTTGTGCAAGTGAACGAATTGGTATTCCCTGCGGATTTCTATGTCCTTGATATGGAGAATGGTGATAAGATTAGTCCCATTTTGTTAGGAAGACCATTCCTCAAAACTTCTAAGACCAAGATAGATGTGCATAGTGGTACCCTTACTATGGAATTTGATGGTGAGATTGTTACTTTTAACATTTATGATGCCATGAAATATCCTCGCAATGATGATGACAATGTGTATTCTATTGATGTTATTGACTATTTGTCACAAGAAGTTTTTGAGATTGTAGGGAAAGACGAACTGGAAGTCACTCTGACCATGGCTATGAAGAAGGAGGATGGGGAGTTTTTCATCATGAATGAGTTGAAAGATACCATAGATGCCTTGGATGATACACCTGAGCTACATCAGTCAGGTAACGTTTCTTTTATATCATTGCCTATTTCTAACACTAGAATTCTTCCATATGTTTTGCAAGCACCTACCATTGAGTTGAAGCCACTACCTAGCCATCTCAAATATGTATTCCTTGGTGAAGGAGATATATTACCAGTGATCATATCTAGCAAGTTGGGGATGATCAAGAGAAGGATCTTATTCATGTTCTCAAGGAGCACAAGACTGCCATAGGTTGGACCATAGCGGACATCAAGGGAATCAGTCCCTCCACATGCATGCACCGCATTCTACTTGAAGAAGGAGGAAGCCCTCACGTCAGCCCCAAAGGAAGCTTAACCCACCCATGATGGATGTGGTGAAAGATGAGATTTTGAAGCTTTTAGCGGTTGGGGTGATCTACCCTATCTCCGACAGTCAATGAGTCAGTCCAGTCCAAGTGGTGCCAAAAAAGACCGGTATTACTGTGATAAAGAACAAAGATGATGAACTTGTGCCCACGCGCATTCAAAATGGATGGCGAGTGTGTATCGACTACCGGAAGCTCAACACTGTGACTAGAAAGGATACTTCCCTCTACCCTTCATTGACCAAATGCTTGAGAGGTTAGCTTGCCATTCATACTATTGTTTTCTTGACGATTATTCAGGTTATTTTCAGATTGCAATTGCACCGGAGGACCAAGAAAAGACTACTTTCACATGCCCTTTTGGCACATTCGCCTACAGACGCATGCCCTTTGGACTGTGCAATTGCTCCAGCCACGTTTCAACGGTGTATGGTTAGCATCTTTTCTGAGTTTATTGAGCATATTTTAGATGTGTTCATGGAAGATTTTATCGTCTATGACAACTCATTCAAGGATTGTCTTGCTAGTCTTACACTTGTATTAAAAAGATGCATAGAGACTAATATTGTTCTAAATTCTGAAAAATGTCATTTTATGGTAGAACAAGGTATAGTGTTGGGTCATGTCGTTTCTGCTAAAGGTATAGAGGTCGAGAAAGCAAAAATTGATGTTATGCATTTGTGTTCGGGATGTGCGCTCTTTTCTTGGACATGTAGGTTTTTACAGGAGGTACATCAAGGATTTTGCTAAGACAGCTACACCTTTGTGTAAGCTATTACAAAAGGATGTTCCTTTTGAGATGGATGAAGCAAGCAAGAGAGCTTTTGATCGACTGAAGGACTCATTGACTTCTACCCCCCATCATACAACCACCCGACTGGAGTAAGCCTTTCGAGATCATGTGCGATGCCAGTGACTATGCGGTTGGTGGTGTCTTAGACCAAAAAGAGGGAAAAATGTCACATGCCATCTACTATGCATCAAAGACCTTGAATGAGCTCAACGGAACTATTCCACTACTGAGAAAGAGCTTTTAGCAGTTGTTTTTGCTCTTGAAAAATTTCGATCTTATCTACTTGGTACTAAAGTCATTGTTTATTCTGATCATGCAGCTCTTGGCTATCTGATGACGAAGAAGGAGGCAAAACCCAGGTTGATACGATGGATTTTGCTCTTGAGTGAGTTCGACATACAAATCAAGGATAAGAAGGGCAGGAGAACACAGTAGCGGATCACTTAAGCCGTCTACCGCATGTGGATGAGGAGCTTTGTTTGAAGGAGGAATTCCCGGATGAGCATCTACTCTCCATAAGCGACAATCTTCCATTGTATGCTCATATTGTGAACTTCTTAGCCTCTAATGTACTACCTTCTAAATTGTCTAGGTCATAAAGAGCTAAGATAAAAAGTGATGCCAAGTACTATATATGGGATGATCCTTACCTATGGAAGAACTGCGCGGACCAAATCATTAGAAGATGCATACCCAAAACTGAGGTAAATAACATTCTTAAGTTCTGCCATTCATACGCTTGTGTTGGGCATTTTGGTGCAAAGAGGACTTCTTGGAAGGTGCTAGAATGTGGGTTCTTTTGGCCTACCCTGTTTCGTGATGCCTACTATTTTTGCAAGAACTGTGCGCAATGCCAATTGACCGGTAATATCTCCCAAAGAAAGGAGATGCCTCAACAACCCATTCTTATTTCTGAGATTTTTGACGTATGGGGCATCGACTTTATGGGACCCTTTCCTATCTCTTATGGTCATATTTATATACTTCTTGCCGTTGACTATGTCTCGAAATGGGTGGAAACTATCGCTACCCGGACTGACGATTCCAAAGTTGTTGCAGATTTTATCAAACATAACCTTTTCTCTAGGTTTGGAATCCCAAGAGCTATAATCAGTGATAGAGGTACACACTTTTGCAATCGGACAGTGGAAAGTCTTTTCAAGAAGTATCATGTGACCCACAAAGTATCAACCGCCTACCATCCGCAAACAAATGGCCAAGCAGAGGTCTCTAACCGAGAAATCAAAGCTATATTGGAAAAGACTGTCAACCCAACATGGAAGGATTGGAGCTTAAGACTGGATGACGCACTATGGGCTTACCGGACTGCATATAAGACTCCAATAGGTATGTCACCATATCGACTATTTTTTGGTAAACCATGTCATCTTCATGTAGAGTTGGAGCATAGAGCATACTGGGCTGTGAAGTTGTGATGACCAGAGATTAGGGATGTTAATCCCGGAGTGTTAATAACCCCTAAAGTTGTTTTACGTGGCGATTTGGAGTTTAATCGAAGTGTTGGGCCTTCCGGGCTCGTCTATTTGAGTAGTTGGGATCGTTGGATCCCGAGGTTGAGATCGTATTCTCATTTCGGTGAAAACCTGTGAGTTGGGTTTTTAGTGTGACTTGGAATCTCGGGTGCTTGGTGTGGGCACCGGTAAGGGGTTTTGGAGTTAGAGAGAGAATTTTTGAAAACAGATGATTTTTAATGAATCATGATGTATTTGTGGGGCTGTTAGTATTTCGGGGTATTTTTGCTATAAATACAAGTTAAACCCGAGATTTTAATTATCGGAACCATTTCAGCACCTTATCTCTCTCTCCCTCCCGCGTCGCCATTCCCGATTTCCCTTGACCCACGCAGCTTCAAATGCCGCGCCCGCCGCCGTCCGGCCGCCGTTCGGCGCGTGCGACCCGCCGTTGGATTCGTCTCTCCGAGGCGCAGCTATTCATACCATCAATTCGAAGTTTCGTCGAGAATCGCGTTCCGATTTGCCAGAAAAGCGTAGGGTTCGGATCTGGAATTCTGTCCGATTTTTGGGGCTCGATTTTGGTACGTTTTTGGGGCTTTTCTTTGGGTGTTTTTGGGACGTTTTTGTGCTGCTTTTGGGTCGAATATTTCACACTTTGTGATTCATAAATTTGTTGCCAATTGGTTCGAATTTTGGTGTTCCTTGTTTCGAAATCTTGTTGATTTTTGGTTAGATTCTTATGCTTCACATGGTTTAGCTTTTGAGTCTCTTTGGTGATGCATTGTGGTTCGAATTCTTGCTGTTGGCTCACGGGTTAGGGTTCGAAATTGGGGTTTTGGCATGTGGGGCGATTATTCATGTTGTTGATTTATTAATTCATGTTTTAGATGAATTAAGGTGCTTGATTGGGTTCGATTTGTGTTGTGAGGGTTCGAAAATATGTGGGGAATTCTTGAGCAATTTTCGATATTGTTTCATTTGATTTCCCTCCCTGTATATGCCCTGCCCCGGGTCTTGTAAATGGTAAATTGTCGTGGGTTGACAATAATTTTCTATATAAGGGTTATGGGTGTACTTGAGCATGGGTTGCATGTTCGTAATTAATTGTGAATTAATTTATCGTGTTAGCACATCGTTCCTTGGGGCATGGAACTCGAGCAAGGTTTGGCTCGGACTTCGGAGATTTAAGGTACGTATTGACGTACGAGCATAGCCCCTTTAATATAATTGCAATTGTTGAGTGCTTGGTACACTGTATTGCAATGAATGTGTGTGAATTGCATGGTTTATTGTGGAAATGCATGACACATGATATTAGTAATAAATGGAGATTGAAATGCATGGTTTATTGTATTTTCTTCAAATGCTTACATATGCATTGAGAATTGCATGGTGCCGCTTTTGAGCGAGCAGTGATTGCGAACATCGATTATGACGCCGCTGCCATCGAGCATGCGTGGAATTGGAATGCCACTATTGTAGAGTGAGCAATGAAATGGAGATATGAAACCATAAGTGAGGAACACGGATTATTTATAATCATTGTTTTAATGATTTGATGTTATTATTTATGACATTGGTATATGGCTCATAGAATTGTTAATCAATGTAATGATTAACTGTCATTTGGGAATCTGATGGTTTCAGTGTTTTGAGAACAGGGACAGTACAGGAAACCCCGGATGAGGATGATGCCATCCAGGGAGTATATTTTGTATTTCATAGCATTTACATTGTTGTAAATTATGAATTATATTGTTATGGTTACGGGATTGGGATATTGGTATGCTCACCCCGTGTGGGGACTGTCTCTGTTGGGGCAGGTGAACAGGTACATCGATGACTTTGGAGTTGAGCTCGAGCTGTTGATTGGATGTACTCCCAGGATCGTGGTACCAGGGCTTGATGGAGCACGGTATCGTATAGAGTACATATATACACCTGAGGATTATATACATATTCATGATGCTCGCATGTGAGCACGATTACACTTGTATATGGGTTGTATATAAAGGCATGAGCATTTCTCTCTTTCATTCTATGTTGCATGCAATTAAGGGTAGAATTGCTAATGATATGAGAGTCGATGGTGTATTATGTGGGGGTTGAAACCCACTTTTGTCGTCTTGTGTGTGGTGTCTTCCCTGGCTGGGAATTTACTTGGTATTGCTGCATTCTGATGAGTATTATGTTTTCCCTGGCCGGGAATTATGTTATGTGTTGTGCTTTTATTTCGGGATAGCTCAATTTACGTGGAGACTCTGCCCAAATTTTTATAAAAGTCCACAATGTAAAAAGTGGCAAAATGGGGTTGGTAATGGGCAACTCTATGAGTCTATATGTTAGTAGAGATGATCTTATAACGTTGAATATTAAAGGAATTTTGTAAGCATCATCTGAGTTTCCCGATTGATTTGTATAGAAGCATGTGCCACACATAGTGGTTAATACACTAATCAAGGGTTAAGGGCTAGGGGTCCTTACATTAGTGGTATCAGAGCCAGGTTAGCTCTTTGGGGCTGTTGAGGGCCTGGAACATGCTGATAGGGATGAGTAGCACATATTTATGCATGATAGTAGCTAGTGTTGTGTGACACAACTATTTTGCTTATGTGCATTTGTAACATGTGATCATAGTGAAACGATTATATGTCATGACATCTATAGAATCATAATATAACCTGTTGATTATGATTGTGATTTGTGACACAGGGACAACCAAGTGGAGCATATTGAAATGCAGTGGGATACAGGAAGTACTTTGTACTCATAATTTATGCATTACTCATTATAATCATATTGTGGGGAATATGGATTATCGTATGCTCATGGTTTGGGATTGTTCCAGTAGGGACACTATGACGTGGAAAGGCTAAGGCCATGGTTGAAAGGCACGAAACGGTAACCTGCGTTTTATATACATCATGAAATTATGCATTGTGGTTGCATGTATACATGTAGTGATGATTTTAATGCTTTGCCGCCAAATGTTGAAGCGAGGGGTGGGAGTACCGCATGTCGCATTTGAGCGAGGTGCATTAAAATACACTCATGATGATGTATGTTGGTATATGGATTATGCTTTGTGATGCAGGTATGGATGAAATACTTGGTGAATATCCCATGAGTCATTGTTATGGATGAGTGATGATTTTAAATGCTTGCCGCTATTTATTGTTTTGTGCCGCTAAAATGTGAAGCGAGGGGTGGGAGCGCCGCATGTCACATTGAAGCGTGGTTAGCATATGAGGCGAGGAAAGAATATTTGCCGCTAAAATGTGAGGCGAGGGGTGGGAGTACCGCATGTCCATTTAAGCGAGGTTATTCTATGCCGCCTATATGTGAAGCGAGGGGTGGGAGTACCGCATGTTTTATTTGAGCGAGGGGCATTAAAATACACTACCGTGACAATGACTAGGGATCGGCTATATTGATTGGCGATGGTTCTTGCCGCCATGTGTATTGATAGCGATGGTTCATTCCGCTATATTGATTGGCGATGGTTCTTGCCGCCATGTGTATTGATAGCGATGGTCCATTCCGCTATATTGATTGGCGATGGTTCTTGCCGCCATGTGTATTGATAGCGATGGTTCATTCCGCTATATTGATTGGCGATGGTTCTTGCCGCCATGTGTATTGATAGCGATGGTTCATTCCGCTATATTGATTGGCGATGGTTCTTGCCGCCATGTGTATAGATAGCGATGGTTCATTCCGCTATATTGATTGGCGATGGTTCTTGCCGCCATGTGTATTGATAGCGATGGTTCTATATTGATTGGCGATGGTTCTTGCCGCCATGTGTATTGATAGCGATGCCTCTTTCCGCTATTATGTGGACGATGATTCATGCTCAGGTGTATAGCGAGGTTTCATACCACTTATTATATGACGAGGTATCATGCCGTCGATTCTATAGCGATGGATTGTGCCGCTATGTACTCAGCACAGGATTTTGCCGCCTTCGAGCGATGGGTGCTGACTACGTACTATTATCGAGCGACGGAGACTGGTATGCCGCTATATTGATAGCGATGAGGTATGGCATATTACTTGTGTTAGCATTATTGTGGATACTATGTGTTGCTATATATATGCCTTGACGATGAGATTATGGATGTCGTGTATTGACATGTACCGTCGTATGTTTGACGATGTTAGTTGGATGTCATATGTTGACATATGCCGTCACGGGATGACGATGACATAGTTGATGTTCTATGTAGACGTGTGGCGTCGTTTTGATGATTAATACATTTATGTTATGTATTTGGTTATATGGTTTGAGTGCCTTGGTGGGCACATGGTAGTGTCTGAGTCACTAGTTGACGAGACCATTATGCCGAACAAGTTGCTCGAGGAACTATTGGGTGCGCCGTATAGGAATTATACCGCAGCACATATTCGAAGTATATATTTGTCGAGCAATGATACCCTTGGGTATGCTCGTTGGTTTGGCTAGGGCCAAGTGTTTGGTGGTAAGAGTAGTCATTGAGGAAACTACTCGCTTGTGTTGTGACGTAGGGTAGACATGGTTACACCCACCCTGAGGGTGTGGGATAAGTCTTAACGGATTACGACTGCATCATAAGTGAGCAAGGACACCGGGTTGTCCATTGTCCTTAGTATTTCAGAGATATGCTGGGCGATGACCCGTTACTCTAACGGTTTGTACGGTATGGCGTACCGAGATGGGACATATGGTTTGTTGGTGGGCTTGATATGAGCCTATGGAGACAACGCTTTGCTAGCCAGATATCGTGGTGATGATATAGTGTGTTTGTTGGAGTACCAACTAGAGAGTCGTCAAGTCGTCGTTGACTCAATCTGGGGAATCCGTGTACTTGGGATGCAATGGGTGTTATTGTATCCAGTTTTCCGGTGATTCGAGACTAGTGGATCTCGAGTTCGATAGCACTTCCCTTGTGGGGAAGGAGGTAGTATTATACCTATTTGGGAATCTTTGAAAGATTCGGTAAGTTGGACGTATGGTGCTGATTTTGGGAATCATGTCGTGTTGTTGATCGTCGATTATCATCCTCCTCTGGATGGGAATGACCCAGAATTGACAGTTGTGTTTGGGGCTTAGGGGTATGTTGTAGATACCCGAGCCAAGTGCATTGAGTATACATGTGATGTCAGTGCTTAGGCAGGTATACCGGTGAGTATACGGATGCCAGTTATTGATTTCTTTTTGTCAAGCATAGAGTTATGCTATTTTTGGATGGTTAAATCTCTGGTGAGAGATATGGAACACCTTGAGATTGGGAATCTCCATGGCACGATAATTATGAGGAACAATCGTGAAGTTAGTTGACTCCCTTGAAGAGGGATTATCTTGTGTGGGTTAAGGTATTTCCTTATTGGTGTTTTCCTCCGAGTTATGCGATAGCCTTCCTAAGTTTGGATTGTTAAATCCTAGGATTATCAAGGGATGGCAGGAATTCGGATTTATTGGGTGTCGCTGTCGACACAAGCGTTGAGGATGCAATGGGTTTATTGCATGTCCTTTCAGAATTTGAACTCTGTGGAGTCTCGATGGTTTATTTATGATCAGGATGTGATCCTTGGAATATCCGGAGGTGGACATCTTGTGAGATGTCTTTTGTGTGAATCTGTGGCCGTGAGTTGCCCAAATTGAGTTGCAATGATGCGACTGCTCATTCGATGGAGGGGGTTTGAAAGTGGAGACCAGGTTTGGTAGTACATCGTGGTATACTAGTTTTCCTCGTAATGATGTGTGTTAGACATCGTGAGTCATGATAGAGATGTCTTTGAATGATATCTACGATAGATTCGGGAGCGATTCGAATCCTTGCAGTTTCAGTTGACTAACTGCTTTTGGATTGTTAGCGTTGAGTTGTGCTGACGCTCTTTGACGTTATGATGGATTTGGAAGTCTATTCCACTCCAGAGTTTGACACGAGGTCAACGTTCTCACGGTTGAGGTGTCATTCAGGATGCGTTCTTACTAGTTGTATTAGAACTAAGGGTGACTGTCCGATCTACGGTCGTAAGTATTGGTTGTTTTGCAGTCATGAGGGACTGACTTTTGGGATGAACCGCATCGAGGTACGTTTTGCCTCTTGGGTGATATGTTGGTTTTGGTATGTCGCTCTGTGTCAGAGTTTGTTGTGAGGTAAGTATCCTCGCGTTTATTAAGACGATCCTAATATGGTCAAGGATCGAGGTTATGGCTTCATGTTGTTGTGTAGCCTTGGTGTTTCGTGATACACCGGTGCTAATTTCGAGGACGAAATTCTTTTAGTGGGGGATATTGTGATGACCAGAGATTAGGGATGTTAATCCCGGAGTGTTAATAACCCCTAAAGTTGTTTTACGTGGCGATTTGGAGTTTAATCGAAGTGTTGGGCCTTCCGGGCTCGTCTATTTGAGTAGTTGTGATCGTTGGATCCCGAGGTTGAGATCGTATTCTCATTTCGGTGAAAACCTGTGAGTTGGGTTTTTAGTGTGACTCGGAATCTCGGGTGCTTGGTGTGGGCACCGGTAGGGGGTTTTGGAGTTATAGATAGAATTTTTGAAAACAGATGATTTTTAATGAATCATGATGTATTTGTGGGGCTGTTAGTATTTCGGGGTATTTTTGCTATAAATACCAGTTAAACCCGAGATTTTAATTATCGGAACCATTTCAGCACCTTATCTCTCTCTCCCTCCCGCGTCGCCATTCCCGATTTCCCTTGACCCACGCAGCTTCAAACGCCGCGCCCGCCGCCGTCCGGCCGCCGTTCGGCGCGTGCAACCCGCCGTTGGATTCGTCTCTCCGAGGCGTAGCTATTCATACCATCAATTCGAAGTTTCATCGAGAATCGCGTTCTGATTTGCCAGAAAAGCGTAGGGTTCGGATCTGGAATTCTGTCCGATTTTTGGGGCTCGATTTTGGTACGTGTTGGGTTTTGGAAAACCGAATAATCTTAGTTTTGATGTTAACAAAACTTGTTATTGTGTTGCTAATATATTTCATCAAGTGTGCAGTTCATAGATGATATTTTACAGCTTGATGATCTGCTAAGAAATGGCCTTGAGTTTGGTTGCTGAAATGAGAATTCAGCATCCAGTAGACCCCGAGCGCTGCTGACTAAATTGATCATATCTCATAGCTCGGACTTGATTCTAAAGGGGTTGGATAGCCAACTCAATTCTCTACAAGTTGTATTTCAGACCAGCAGACTAGATTCGAAGGTTTACATGACGAAAACATGTATGCAAGAGCTTGCTGGTACGAAGCTCAAACAGCAGCGGACAGATTGTAGCAGCTGTGGTATATTAGCTATAACTCTCAGCTCGGTTATCTAATTGAGATGATTCAGTATGGGTTGGAAAGCTAAGACAAAGATCTACAAGTCATCTTTGGAAGAAAGACTGAACCGGACGTTAAGATGGCCAAAAAGCTTATGCAAGTCACGCCATGTGCTGCTGCATCCAGCAAACATACAGCAGGACCATCGCCTCGTATTTCGAGCATAACTGTCTCATACGAACTCGAAATCGAGCGATTCTTTATTCCGTGGAAAGATAAGAGAAAGGGCTACAACTTTTATGAAGATCACTTTGCCCAGAAATCAACGAATCAAGAGATATAACCAAGAGAACAGAACAACAGATGTTGGGCAGCAGGGTACCAGCAGACCTCAGACCAACTGGTACCAGCAGACCTCAGACCAACTGGTACCAGCAGACCGCAGACCAAATGGTACCAGCAGACCTCAGACCAACTGGTACCAGCAGACCTTGGCCAGCTGATGCTGTACCAGCAGACCTCAGACCAACTGGTACCAGCAGACCTCAGACCAACTGGTACCAGCAGACCTTGGCCAGCTGATGCTGTACCAGCAGACCTCAGACCAACTGGTACCAGCAGACCCCAGGCCAGCTGATGCTGAACCAGCAGACCTCAGACCAGCTGACCATACCAGCTGACCAGACCAGTTGACCAGACCAGCAGACTTCCAAAAATAGCCCAGAAGTAGAATATGACCGTTGCAATGTTTGAAAGCTTACCAAAATTGTCCCAACGGTTATATTCTTGTATCTAACGTATATATCATTACTTGGGGCTATATATACGTGATTTGGAAGCTCAATAACAGCTGATTGAAGATCAATCCAAGCCTTCCAAAGCAAACCCACTTGGGATTCAATTGAGGAACTTCAAAGACAAAAGCTGCTAAATAAAGAGCACTCCTCAAACCTTTCGCACCTCTTACATTGCTGTATCAGATTCATTATGGAATCATTTGTGCCTTTGTATTCACTCTATTCATTGTATTTGTGAGCTTAATAGAAGAGTGAATACAATTGTAACGGTTGATGATTCATCACAACCGATTGAGAGGTCTTTGTATGTGAGACATTAAAGAACATACATAGTTGAGTTGCTAGGAGTTCTAGTTGGATGTGGAATTCCCAACTGGACCGGGTTTGTACAAAGAGTTGTATAAATCAAAGTCTTCTAGTGTATCCTTCCATGAGATGGAAGAAGGGGAGATGTAGAAGCGTTGTGCTTCGAACTTCCAGAAACAAATGCTTGTGTTATTTACTTTACTGCAGTTATTTACCTTACTGTTTTTACATACTTTCTTGCATATCTTTAAAATGCCTTTCAAATGAGTAATCGGTTTTAGAGCGGGTTATGTCGAGTGTCTTCCGCTCGGTTTTGTAACCGAACTCGATATAATCTCTCGGTGCAATTATTTCAAGAACACGAGCTATTGAAGCTCAAGTTGGTTGAACTCGGGTGTGGAATGGCAACCCACCCCCGAAATCGATCCTAACAAGTGGTATCAGAGCCTGGTTGTTCTTGGAAAGCATTTTAACCGATTTTAGACGGAAATCTTTTAAGAAAACTTTCTCATGAGCATGAAATTATTTTCATAGCATAATTTTCTAAAACTTGGTGTATGAAAATTTTTAGCATAAAAATCAATTTCATTGCATTCATTTTGCACGAAAATAATTTTAAAATCTATTTTAAATGTTCAAATTTTCGTTCAATATGTGCTAAACTCATTTTATTTTTTATTTTGAATTTTTTTCTAACAATCTTCGAAGCATTCAGTTTTCCTGGCAGCTTGCAGCGACTTTGGGAAAATTGGCATAACTTCTTGCTCGGATGTCCAAATGACGAACCGTTTTTTGCGTTGCAAACTAGACTCATAGAGGATCGCAACGGTATAGGTCTTGCAGCCCAAAATTGCTCGAGGAAAAGCAGTTTATTAGTTCAAGTTGGACTAAGTGTGCTGCCACCGCAGAAAGATGAAATGGACATTGTTGAGTTTTGTCAAGAAATTCAAATTTGTTGCCAAGTATGCTTCATCCATCATCAAAAGAGGTTATTTTTTCAAAAATTAATGTGCATTGCATTTTGTTAATTTGTTTTAGCCTACCCCATTTGCCCCTCACTTGCTCAGATTTTCAAAACTTTTAAATTTAAGGGGGAGAGTTTAATCTCAATCCTTTAGGGGGAGTAAATTTTATTTGTCTTCCTTTTTGATTCACACAAAAAGGGGGAGAAATATGTTGTTTAAAAAAATTTTTTTGTTATGCAACATTGTGCTTTAATGTTTCATATTTTTATTCAAGTTTTGTGATCATCAAAAAGGGGGAGATTGTTGGGTTTTGGAAAACCGAATAATCTTAGTTTTGATGTTAACAAAACTTGTTATTGTGTTGCTAATATATTTCATCAAGTGTGCAGTTCATAGATGATATTTTACAGCTTGATGATCTGCTAAGAAATGGCCTTGAGTTTGGTTGCTGAAATGAGAATTCAGCATCCAGTAGACCCCGAGCGCTGCTGACTAAATTGATCATATCTCATAGCTCGGACTTGATTCTAAAGGGGTTGGATAGCCAACTCAATTCTCTACAAGTTGTATTTCAGGCCAGCAGACTAGATTCGAAGGTTTACATGACGAAAACATGTATGCAAGAGCTTGCTGGTACGAAGCTCAAACAGCAGCGGACAGATTGTAGCAGCTGTGGTATATTAGCTATAACTCTCAGCTTGAGATGATTCAGTATGGGTTGGAAAGCTAAGACAAAGATATACAAGTCATCTTTGGAAGTGAAAGACTGAACCAGACGTTAAGATGGCCAAAAAGCTTCTGCAAGTCACGCCATGTGCTGCTGCATCCAGCAAACATACAGCAGGACCATTGCCTCGTATTTCGAGCATAACTCTCTCATACGAACTCGAAATCGAGCGATTCTTGATTCCGTGGAAAGCTAAGAGAAAGGGCTACAACTTTTATGAAGATCACTTTGCCCAGAAATCAACGAATCAAGAGATATAACCAAGAGAACAGAACAACAGATGTTGGGCAGCAGGGTACCAGCAGACCTCACACCAACTGGTACCAGCAGACCTCAGACCAACTGGTACCAGCAGACCTTGGCCAGCTGATGCTGTACCAGCAGACCTCAGACCAACTGGTACCAGCAGACCTCAGACCAACTGGTACCAGCAGACCTTGGCCAGCTGATGCTGTACCAGCAGACCTCAGACCAACTGGTACCAGCAGACCCCAGGCCAGCTGATGCTGAACCAGCAGACCTCAGACCAGCTGACCATACCAGCTGACCAGACCAGTTGACCAGACCAGCACACTTCCAAAAATAGCCCAGAAGTAGAATATGACCGTTGCAATGTTTGAAAGCTTACCAAAATTGTCCCAACGGTTATATTCTTGTATCTAACGTATATATCATTACTTGGGGCTATATATACATGATTTGGAAGCTCAATAACAGCTGATTGAAGATCAATCCAAGCCTTCCAAAGCAAACCCACTTGGGATTCAATTGAGGAACTTCAAAGACAAAAGCTGCTAAATAAAGAGCACTCCTCAAACCTTTCGCACCTCTTACATTGCTGTATCAGATTCATTATGGAATCATTTGTGCCTTTGTATTCACTCTATTCATTGTATTTGTGAGCTTAATAGAAGAGTGAATACCATTGTAACGGTTGATGATTCATCACAACCGATTGAGAGGTCTTTGTATGTGAGACATTAAAGAACATACATAGTTGAGTTGCTAGGAGTTCTAGTTGGATGTGGAATTCCCAACTGGACCGGGTTTGTAAAAGAGTTGTATCAAAGTCTTCTAGTGTATCCTTCCATGAGATGGAAGAAGGGGAGATGTAGAAGTGTTGTGCTTCGAACTTCCAGAAACAAATGCTTGTGTTATTTACTTTACTGCATTTATTTACCTTACTGTTTTTACATACTTTCTTGCATATCTTTAAAATGCCTTTCAAATGAGTAATCGGTTTTAGAGCGGGTTATGTCGAGTGTCTTCCGCTCGGTTTTGTAACCGAACTCGATATAATCTCTCGGTGCAATTATTTCAAGAACACGAGCTATTGAAGCTCAAGTTGGTTGAACTCGGGTGTGGAATGGCAACCCACCCCCGAAATCGATCCTAACAGTACGTTTTTGGGGCTTTTCTTTGGGTGTTTTTGGGACGTTTTTGTGCTTCTTTTGGGTCGAATATTTCACACTTTGTGAGTCATAAATTTGTTGCCAATTGGTTCGAATTTTGGTGTTCCTTGTTTCGAAATCTTGTTGATTTTTGGTTAGATTCTTATGCTTCACATGGTTTAGCTTTTGAGTCTCTTTGGTGATGCATTGTGGTTCGAATTCTTGCTGTTGGCTCACGGGTTAGGGTTCAAAAATTGGGGTTTTGGCATGTGGGGCGATTATTCATGTTGTTGATTTATTAATTCATGTTTTAGATGAATTAAGGTGCTTGATTGGGTTCGATTTGTGTTGTGAGGGTTCGAAAATATGTGGGGAATTCTTGAGCAATTTTCGATATTGTTTCATTCGATTTCCCTCCCTGTATATGCCCTGCCCCGGGTCTTGTAAATGGTAAATTGTCGTGGGTTGACAATAATTTTCTATATAAAGGTTATGGGTGTACTTGAGCATGGGTTGCATGTTCGTAATTAATTGTGAATTAATTTATCGTGTTAGCACATCGTTCCTCGGGGCATGGAACTCGAGCAAGGTTTGGCTCGGACTTCGGAGATTTAAGGTACGTATTGACGTACGAGCATAGCCCCTTTAATATAATTGCAATTGTTGAGTGCTTGGTACACTGTATTGCAATGAATGTGTGTGAATTGCATGGTTTATTGTGGAAATGCATGACACATGATATTAGTAATAAACGGAGATTGAAATGCATGGTTTATTGTATTTTCTTCAAATGCTTACATATGCATTGAGAATTGCATGGTGCCGCTTTTGAGCGAGCAGTGATTTGGATGTTGTCGCCTGTGAGCGAACATCGATTATGACGCCGCTGCCATCGAGCATGCGTGGAATTGGAATGCCACTATTGTAGAGTGAGTAATGAAATGGAGATATGAAACCATAAGTGATGAACACGGATTATTTATAATCATTGTTTTAATGATTTGATGTTATTATTTATGACATTGGTATATGGCTCATAGAATTGTTAATCAATGTAATGATTAACTGGCATTTGGGAATCTGATGGTTTCAGTGTTTTGAGAACAGGGACAGTAGGAAACCCCGGATGAGGATGATGCCATCCAGGGAGTATATTTTGTATTTTCATAGCATTTACATTGTTGTAAATTATGAATTATATTGTTATGGTTACGGGATTGGGATATTGGTATGCTCACCCCGTGTGGGGACTGTCTCTGTTGGGGCAGGTGAACAGGTACATCGATGACTTTGGAGTTGAGCTCGAGCTGTTGATTGGATGTACTCCCAGGATCGTGGTACCAGGACTTGATGGAGCACGGTATCGTATAGAGTACATATATACACCTGAGGATTATATACATATTCATGATGCTCGCATGTGAGCACGATTACACTTGTATATGGGTTGTATATAAAGGCATGAGCCTTTCTCTCTTTCATTCTATGTTGCATGCAATTAAGGGTAGAATTGCTAATGATATAAGAGTCGATGGTGTATTATGTGGGGGTTGAAACCCACTTTTGTCGTCTTGTGTGTGGTGTCTTCCCTGGCTGGGAATTTACTTGGTATTGCTGCATTCTGATGAGTATTATGTTTTCCCTGGCCGGGAATTATGTTATGTGTTGTGCTTTTATTTCGGGATAGCTCAATTTACGGGGAGACTCTGCCCAAATTTTTATAAAAGTCCACAATGTAAAAAGTGGCAAAATGGGGTTGGTAATGGGCAACTCTATGAGTCTATATGTTAGTAGAGATGATCTTATAACGTTGAATATTAAAGGAATTTTGTAAGCATCATCTGAGTTTCCCGATTGATTTGTATAGAAGCATGTGCCACACATAGTGGTTAATACACTAATCAAGGGTTAAGGGCTAGGGGTCCTTACAGAAGCATTTCAACATGAACTATGATGAGAGTAGCTTGCATCGGAAGTTGCAATTGCAAGAACTAGAAGAGATAAGGAATGAGGCGTATGAGAGTGCAAGGATCTACAAGGATAAGACGAAGGACTTCCATGACAAAATGATATCAAGAAGGAGTTTTGAAGTTGGTCAAAAAGTTCTTCTTTACCATTCACGCCTTCGCCTATTTACGGGTATGCTTCGTTCTAGATGGCATGGACCTTATATCATTACTAATGTATATCCCCATGGTGCAGTGGAAATTCAGAGTTTGGACACCACTAAACATTCGAGGTGAATGGTCACCGATTGAAGCATTACTACGATGGTGTCCAAACCGAGGAAGGTGGACAAGTGAACGTCAAGGTGGCTCTAGAGGATCCACCTCACTTCGACTGATCGCAAGGACTGACGTCGGGCGACGTTAAACAGAGGCGCTGCTTGGGAGCAACCCAAGGGGAGTTAGTTTCCTTTCTCCCTTTTATTCTAGTTGTTAGACTTTTCTCTTTTCTTGTATTTTTGCCTTACATTGGGGACAATGTAAGAATTAAGTATGAGGGAGGGATTAGTGGTGTGTTATTGCTTTATTATTACAAAAATACAAAAAAATCGAAATATTCAAAATTTTGAGCTCATAGTTAAGTAACGAACGCATGCTTAGAATCACTAGTCCATGATGAAACCTAATTGATGGCATGCATGCTTTTGAACATAGGTGAATTGTTAACCTTGGAGCACTTTGAACTCTAATGCAAATTTTGCTTTGACATAGTAGTTTAATATTTTGAGCATATTATTGTCATGACTTGTGAAGTGTGCATAGCTTAGTGAAGATTGTGTGAACTTTGTGATAGTCTTAAGAAGTCTCTAATACCTGCTAGAACTTAACTACATGCTCTTTGAGGCGTAT
The DNA here is from genome assembly GCA_907163345.1 of Haberlea rhodopensis. Lineage (NCBI taxonomy): Eukaryota > Viridiplantae > Streptophyta > Magnoliopsida > Lamiales > Gesneriaceae > Haberlea > Haberlea rhodopensis. Next base: position 2,209,110 of record CAJQUN010000043.1, on the reverse strand, counting down.
GTCTAGACTACTTTCAAACATGAAAGTGATACAGGCGATCTTTGATGCGTTTGAGCCTTTCAAGCCTACCATGTAAAGAAATAAATCACTAGTACCCTCTTTGAGCTTTAATGTAAAAGAATGGTTGTGTGCTAAGCATACTAAGGACCACCAGTCAACATTCTTTGACTAGCTTATCATTCTTCCCTCATAAGCCTAAATATGATTTTTAATCCACACCTTTGAAGGGAGTATGATGTATTTCATTCACATGCACTTATGTTATCATTGAATCATTATTTATGCTTATTGTCAAAAGAATGAGATGCATGAAAGAAAAGGGATGCCTTGAAAAGAATTAATAAAAATATGACTCCAAGAGGAGCCAAGGCACAAAAGAAGAAAAGAATTGAGTTAAACCTTGAGAAATGAACAAGGTTTGAAAAAATCACAAAAGAACAAAAGTTTAGGTTGTGCATATCAACATACTCTCTTGCTTGATATATCCTTACCTTTCTTTCATAAGCCAACACCTAGGCCAAGCTATAAGCCAATAAAGACCTACTTGATTCATGTTTGTAAGTGGCTATGATAGTGGAGAAAAGTGTGCAAGTGAGCTTATACTTGTGTTAGTGTATGACTTGAACTATTGTGAATTTACATTAATTGGATCTATAACTTGTACATGACACTTGTTTATGACCACACACACACGTTCAATACTTTGTTGAGTATGAAATGTTTGGGGATTGAACTTGTTCAGCTGTTAACTTTTGATGGATAATTTGATACATATGCTACCTAATCGTATATTTGTGTAATTGTAAGTGGAATCGAAGAAATCGAGCTAACGAAGGTGAATAAAGACTAAGAAAAGCTTTGGAGCTAATAAGGACTCAATGTAGATCAAGAAAAAGGCTAAAAATGTAATTTTAGTTGAAGCGATCGACCGCATGGATGAAGAGATCGATTGCCTTTGGACAGAAAGTTGAGCACAATTTATACGAGGCAGCGATCGATCGCAAGAATTGGGCGACCGATCGCCAAACCCTACTGAAGCAAAGCAATCGATCGCATAAAAGGAGGCGATCGATCGCCTAAAGAATTTCGCCGAAAAAAAATGCTAGCGATCGATCGCTACCTTATGGCGATCGATCGCCAGCCGTATTTTGGAAAGTGTGGAGACTTGATTTCTTTCCTTCCCATATGGATTTTAGCCTACTCCATCAGCCTCCGTAACTTATAACTCGAAAATCAGCCTCTTAAAATTGATTATTCAGACATTAGAACAAAGTTTTAAATTTTAGAATATTTTTCTTTCAATTTTTGTGAAGAACGCTCGAAGAACGAAGACAAAATCAACAAACCAGAATCGTGCTTCGATTTAGTAACTTTCTTTCTATTGATTGTTTGATGTTTTCTATACAATTTTCGTTTGTTTTAAATAAAATTATGAGTAGCTAAACACTTTGATTCTTGGTTGAGAGATACTTGCCTTTGGAATAAAAATACGTGAAAATTTTGGTTTGATTGTTGAATTTTTAATTCAATTTCAATTTATTTTTCAGATTATGATTCTTATGATTGTTGTGTTTGATTGATAGCTTGATCACCTAGTAATCACATACACTATCTAACGCTAATTAAGAAGCAACTAAGATTGATATTTACCTGCTGTTGGTGTTATTAAATTCTTAGGAAAAATGATTGGATGATTAATTTTAAGGCTGTAGTTTTTATTGACTAGATTCATCAAATTTACTAGTTTTGAAACTAAATTTACTAATTTTTAAACTATCATTGATTTAATCTTAACGGCTGTAGTTATTGTTAAAGATTTGATAAGAGTCGAATTGAATGCTGTTTTTTTTTTTACTACAATTAAGGTAAGTGAGGAATTAGGTTTTCAATTGATGAATAATTGAATGAATTCATATGTATAGTAATTTGATGATCAAGTGAATAATTTCCAATGGTAAAGTTGACCAAAAACCAATAATTGGTTTTTAATCTTGATAAACTAGTGATTTGCTTGCTTTTGTTTAATTTAGTTATAGTTAAAGAAATTTGAAAACACCCTATTTTGATATTAGTTAGCACAAAAGTACTCACTACCCTGTGGGATCGATCCCTACTCACGCTACTGCATGCATATCTGTTATTAACTGAGAGGGTTAATTTGGGCGTACGCGATAAACGCTACCACTTGCATGCTTTTGTTAGTGCAATGCAAACTAATTGATGGCATGCATGCTTTTGAACATAGGTGAATTGTTAACCTTGGAGCACTTTGAACTCTAATGCAAATTTTGCTTTGACATAGTAGTTTAATATTTTGAGCATATTATTGTCATGACTTGTGAAGTGTGCATAGCTTAGTGAAGATTGTGTGAACTTTGTGATAGTCTTAAGAAGTCTCTAATACCTGCTAGAACTTAACTACATGCTCTTTGAGGCGTATGTCTAGACTACTTTCAAACATGAAAGTGATACAGGCGATCTTTGATGCGTTTGAGCCTTTCAAGCCTACCATGTAAAGAAATAAATCACTAGTACCCTCTTTGAGCTTTAATGTAAAAGAATGGTTGTGTGCTAAGCATACTAAGGACCACCAGTCAACATTCTTTGACTAGCTTATCATTCTTCCCTCATAAGCCTAAATATGATTTTTAATCCACACCTTTGAAGGGAGTATGATGTATTTCATTCACATGCACTTATGTTATCATTGAATCATTATTTATGCTTATTGTCAAAAGAATGAGATGCATGAAAGAAAAGGGATGCCTTGAAAAGAATTAATAAAAATATGACTCCAAGAGGAGCCAAGGCACAAAAGAAGAAAAGAATTGAGTTAAACCTTGAGAAATGAACAAGGTTTGAAAAAATCACAAAAGAACAAAAGTTTAGGTTGTGCATATCAACATACTCTCTTGCTTGATATATCCTTACCTTTCTTTCATAAGCCAACACCTAGGCCAAGCTATAAGCCAATAAAGACCTACTTGATTCATGTTTGTAAGTGGCTATGATAGTGGAGAAAAGTGTGCAAGTGAGCTTATACTTGTGTTAGTGTATGACTTGAACTATTGTGAATTTACATTAATTGGATCTATAACTTGTACATGACACTTGTTTATGACCACACACACACGTTCAATACTTTGTTGAGTATGAAATGTTTGGGGATTGAACTTGTTCAGCTGTTAACTTTTGATGGATAATTTGATACATATGCTACCTAATCGTATATTTGTGTAATTGTAAGTGGAATCGAAGAAATCGAGCTAACGAAGGTGAATAAAGACTAAGAAAAGCTTTGGAGCTAATAAGGACTCAATGTAGATCAAGAAAAAGGCTAAAAATGTAATTTTAGTTGAAGCGATCGACCGCATGGATGAAGAGATCGATTGCCTTTGGACAGAAAGTTGAGCACAATTTATACGAGGCAGCGATCGATCGCAAGAATTGGGCGACCGATCGCCAAACCCTACTGAAGCAAAGCAATCGATCGCATAAAAGGAGGCGATCGATCGCCTAAAGAATTTCGCCGAAAAAAAATGCTAGCGATCGATCGCTACCTTATGGCGATCGATCGCCAGCCGTATTTTGGAAAGTGTGGAGACTTGATTTCTTTCCTTCCCATATGGATTTTAGCCTACTCCATCAGCCTCCGTAACTTATAACTCGAAAATCAGCCTCTTAAAATTGATTATTCAGACATTAGAACAAAGTTTTAAATTTTAGAATATTTTTCTTTCAATTTTTGTGAAGAACGCTCGAAGAACGAAGACAAAATCAACAAACCAGAATCGTGCTTCGATTTAGTAACTTTCTTTCTATTGATTGTTTGATGTTTTCTATACAATTTTCGTTTGTTTTAAATAAAATTATGAGTAGCTAAACACTTTGATTCTTGGTTGAGAGATACTTGCCTTTGGAATAAAAATACGTGAAAATTTTGGTTTGATTGTTGAATTTTTAATTCAATTTCAATTTATTTTTCAGATTATGATTCTTATGATTGTTGTGTTTGATTGATAGCTTGATCACCTAGTAATCACATACACTATCTAACGCTAATTAAGAAGCAACTAAGATTGATATTTACCTGCTGTTGGTGTTATTAAATTCTTAGGAAAAATGATTGGATGATTAATTTTAAGGCTGTAGTTTTTATTGACTAGATTCATCAAATTTACTAGTTTTGAAACTAAATTTACTAATTTTTAAACTATCATTGATTTAATCTTAACGGCTGTAGTTATTGTTAAAGATTTGATAAGAGTCGAATTGAATGCTGTTTTTTTTTTTTACTACAATTAAGGTAAGTGAGGAATTAGGTTTTCAATTGATGAATAATTGAATGAATTCATATGTATAGTAATTTGATGATCAAGTGAATAATTTCCAATGGTAAAGTTGACCAAAAACCAATAATTGGTTTTTAATCTTGATAAACTAGTGATTTGCTTGCTTTTGTTTAATTTAGTTATAGTTAAAGAAATTTGAAAACACCCTATTTTGATATTAGTTAGCACAAAAGTACTCACTACCCTGTGGGATCGATCCCTACTCACGCTACTGCATGCATATCTGTTATTAACTGAGAGGGTTAATTTGGGCGTACGCGATAAACGCTACCACTTGCATGCTTTTGTTAGTGCAATGCAAACTAAATTTATAAAGTATTGGGAAGAAATCGCACCCGTGCACTACATCACAATATTGTTAGATCCTAGTCAATGTTTATCTTCTTTTGAGATATTTTTTGAATATTATGCTAAATTTTTGGGAATGATTGTTGACGATCAAAAGGTGTCTACAATGCAATCTCTCCAAAATATGTTTCAGTTGTATTATAATCAACAGGCAAGTGAATCATCACAACAAATGGTTGTTGAAGAACAATCTAAAGCTCAATCTAGAGGTAGGGGCATCAATTTGCTTAGGATGCTGGGCCGAAAAAAACCTAAGGGAAAAGGACCCTATACTATCACGTCAACTGGGTTGCAAATTTATCTGAATTATCAATTTATAACGGAAGAAAAGTTCAACGTCTTACAATGGTGGAAGGCAAATGCAGCACAATTCCCTATCTTAGCCAAAATGGCTAGAGATGTGTATTCGGTACAGGCTTCAAGCGTCGCTTCTGAATTGGCCGAATTATTGGAGAATACATAATTAGTCTATCTGCTGATTCGTTATGCATGCTCACTGGTAGCGCTTATCGCGTACGCCCAAATTAACCCTTCTCAAGTTAACAACAGTAAATATATAGTAGCGTAAGTAGGGATCGATCCCACAGGGAAGGATGTATTTTTCATGTCAATAGTGCCAACAAATATTAAAAAGGGGATTTTTGAATTTATTACTACTACTAAGCAAAGTCTATGAATTAAACTAATTAGCAAAATTAACTAAAGTGATTTAAATTATAAGTGAAAAGCGATTATTGGTTTTCAGTCGACTTTACCTTGGATTTATGCATTCAATCATCGATTATCACAAAAGATGTAATTGTTACTTGAATATTCATCATTAGAGATTCAACTCTTATCTTACCTTATGCCTAGTTAAACTAGCAAAAGCGTTCTAAATTAACCCGTATCGTTATATCGATCAAAACAACAGCAATTGAGATTAATATTAACAATAGCTTTCAATTCTAGTAAGAATGATGAACCTAGATAACATAATCCAAGCGTTTATATTTAATCTAGTCGCGTGTTTTCCCTAAAAATTTGACAACATCAACAACAGACAATTATCAATCTTAGTTGCTTCAAAGACCAAGCATTAGATTGCATGTAAAAATTATTAGATGGCCAATCTTATAATCACATGGCATTAAAATCATAAAAGCACATGATACTTGTGATGCCCGGGAAGTATGGCGTTAATCCCGGTGCGGTAATGACCCTTTATGGATTTTTAATTGTGGTAATTATGAATTAATTGCGGTATTGGGACTCCCGAGGATTTCAAATCCGGTAGTTGGAGTCGTTGGATCCAAGGGATGTATCATCATCGTGGTGATAACCTTAGAATTTGGTTTTTGGTGGTATCTGGGGTCCGGGGGTACTTTATATTGGGGCTGGTTTTGGACATTGAGTTGGAGAGATAATTATAAAAACAGATGATTTTTAATGAATCATGATGTATTTGTGGAGGTATTGATATTTTGGAGCCTTGGTACTATATATACCAAGTGGACTAGGTGTTTCGTCATTGCACGAAATATCCTCTCTCCCTCTTCTCTCTCCCTCTCTCCTCGCTTCCCACCCATTTCCCCCAAACCCCTCTTTTCTCCCTTTGGTAAAAAATGGCTGGAAGCTTGGCCCGGGAGCCATATTTCTCGAAGAAAAGTTGGTGATCTCCTACCCCTCGCCTTTATCTTCGATTTGATTGTAGAATTGTTGATTTTGGTAAAGATTTGAGTTGAGTATGGGATTTGGGAAATTTTGGTAAAAATTCAAAGTCGGGTAGTGTTTTTATTGGTTTTAAATGGAATATTGGAGGTGTTGAAGGTGTATGGGGTGTTGGTTTTGAGTTTGTGTGTGAAAAACACCATTAAAGCTCGAATTTTTTGGAAACCCGTAGGTCGAGATCGATCACGGCTTGGGGCCGATCGATCGCGACATTGTACTGATTTTGGGAAGACGGTGAGCAGTAACGGCGATCGATCGCGAAGAATGGGAGATCGATCACGGGGGACTCGTCCCCGTCGTTCGCCCATCAAAAAATGAACCATTTCTTTCGGAGACACAAGACAAACCTAGAAAGAATTTTTTCTGCAAGTCATCTCGAGTTCAAACGCATCCAAGCAATTGGTATCCGATTGAAACATAGAAAGCATAGATTCGCGTCGCCTACTTGCTGCCGCTCCTCCCACCCACCGCTAACCGCGCCCCCCCCCCCCCCCCCCCCCCCAATTCAGATTACATCTGAATAGGGGACCCCAGGGTGTCGCTCATCGTCCCATCTTCCTGGTGTTCCTCATGCACGTATATACACACCTACGGGCACATGTAGCTCGATCAAAACGTGAGCGGCGATCGATCGTGAGATTTGGCGATCGATCGCGGCGTACATTTCTTCGGGTTGTGGGATATGGCGATCGATCGTGGCTTGGCGCCGATCGATCGCGACCTTGTTTTGGTTGTTTTTTTTTGAAATTTTGGAAAATGTTGGGATTTTGGAATCGAGGTTTAATTAGCCGATTTCCGGGGCAATGTCTACATTCCATTGGGAATGCTATGCTTTTAAAATGGAATGGTTGGAGCCAAGTTTTAATAAAGATTGGATTGCTCGATTTAATATTTGGTTAACCTTTGAACTTGTAAAGTGGAATATTTTGGGTATTATGCATGCTTAGCCGGAGTCTTTTAAAATGGTTAATCGTCATGGATGACAATATAATTGAGGATTGTGAACGTGCTTGGGCACGTGGTTGCATGCTTGTAATTCATTATGAGTTATTTATGTGTTAGCACACAATTCATTGGATCACGGGACTAAGGCTAGGTTGGACTCGAACTACGAAACTATAAGGTACGTATAACGTACGAGCATAGCCCTTTCATATAATTGCAAATGTTGAATGCACGGTACATTATATTGCAATAAATGAATAGACATTGGGAATTATATGGTGCCGCTCTTGAGAGAGCAGTGATTGGGATGTTGTCCCCTTTGAGCGAACATCGGTTGTGACGCCACTGCTATTGAGCATGCGTGAGGCTAAAATGCCGCTATGTAGAGCGAGCAATGAAATAGAACTATGAACCATTAATGAGATATATTGAATATCCTTACTCATTGTTTAATGATTTGATCATATTGATTATGGTATCGGTATATGTAGAACGGATTAGTTAATCAATGTAATGATTAACTGGCATTTGGGAATTTGATTGTTTCGGTTATTTTGAGAACATGAACAACACAGATCCCGGATGAGGATGATGCCAACCAGGGAGTGCCTTTTAATATTCATAGTCTTTACATTGAGTAAATTATAAATTGTAATATTGTGCTTATTGGATTGGTGGTATTGGTATGCTCACCCCGTGTGGGGGGCTGTCTCTGTTGGGGCAGGTGGTACAGGTGCAACATTGGCTTTGGAGTTGAGTCTGAACTGTTGATTGGAGGTGCTTCCAGGATCGTAGTACCAAAGCTGGTATTGAGCATGATACTTTATACACTGAATACACGTATACTTATTCGATGCTCGCATGAGAGCACTATTATGTGTATATGGGTTGTATAAAGAAGGCAATGACCTTTCTCTTTTCATTTACGCCGTTGCATGCAATTAATTAGGAATTGCAAAATGAATTGAGAGCATGTTAGTGTATGTATAAAGGTGCATGTTATGTTTATGGACTATGTTGGGGGAAGTTAGACATTATATGGAATAATGTAAGAAATTTTATAGATGGTATTTCATGATAGGGTTGCATGTAATCTTTTCCCTCTGATAACATGATTGTATGCACTAGGGCACGGGGGTCCTTACATTAGTGGTATCAGAGCAGTGGTTTGCTCTTTGGGGCTGTTGAGGGCCTAGGAACATATAAATGGAACAATTATATGTCATGATATCTATGGAATCGTAATATAATCTGTTGATTATGATTGTGAGTTGTGGTACATGGACAACCAAAGGGAGCATTTTGAAATGCATTAGGATACAGGAAGTACTTCGTACTTATGGTTTATGCATTTACCTTTTATAATCATATTGTGGTGAATATGGATTATTATATGCTCATGGTTTGGGATCATTCCTGTAGGGACGCTTTGGCATAGAGGGCTAAGGCCGGGATTGACGGGCACCAAACGGTAACATGTATTTTATATACATCATGGATTATGCATTGTGGTTGCATATATATTTTAGTGATGATTTTAATGCTTTGCCGCTAAATGTTGAAGCGAAGGTATTGCCGCATGTCACATTTGAAGCGAGGTGCCTTATAATACACTCGTACCGATGTATATTGGGATATGGATTATGCACTGTGGTTGCATATATATTTAAGTGATGATTTTAATGCTTTGCCGCTAAATATTGAAGCGAAGGTATTGCCGCATGTCACATTTGAAGCGAGGTGCATTAAAATACACTCATAGTGATGTATATTGGGATATGGATTATGCATTGTGGTTGCATATATATTTGAGTGATGATTTTAATGCTTTGCCGCTAAATGTTGAAGCGAAGGTATTGCCGCATGTCACATTTGAAGCGAGGTGCATTAAAATACACTCATAGCGATGTATATTGGAATATGGATTATGCATTGTGGTTGCAGGTATAGATTGGATGTTTGGTGAATATCCCATGAGTCGTTGTTATGGACGAGTAATGATTTAAATGCTTTGCCGATGTCACTTGACACGATGATAGAATACTTGCCGCTGTCATATCGTAGCGAGGAAAGGCGATGTCATATCGTAGAGAGGAAATAATATTTGGCGCGAAATGTTGAAGCGAGGGTATTGCCGCATGTTGCGTTTGAGCAAGGTTATTCGATGCCGCTGATATGTCGAAGCGAGGGGTATTAGTGCCACAGTCATGACAAGCGAGGTGCATTAAAATACACTGCTATAACAATACTAGGGATTGACTATTCTGTTGGCGATGGTTTATGACGCCGGATATTATAAGCGATGGTAAATTCCGCTATTCTATTGGTGATGGTTCATGCCGCCGGGTATATTGATAGCGATGATTCATTCCGCTATTCTATTGGCGATGGTTCATGGCGCCGGGTATATTGATAGCGATGGTTTATTCCGCTACTCTATGGCGATGGTTCATGCCGCCGGGTATACTGATAGCGATGGTTCATTCCGCTACTCTATGGCGATGGTTCATGCCGCCGGGTATTTATATAGCGATGGTTTATTCCGCTAGTTCTATGGCGATTCTTGCCGCCGATTGTATAGCGATGATTTATGCCGCTGATTATATAGCGATGTCTCATGCCGCTGATTATATGACGAGGGTTTATTCCGCTGATTCTATAGTGATGAATTATACCGCTATGTACGCAGCACAGGATTGTGCCGCCCACGAGCCAGGAGTGTTGATGCGTACCGCTATTGGACGACGAAGACATGTATGCCGCTATCTTATTAGCGATGAGTTACGGTATATTGGTATTTTGTTAGCATTATTATGGATGTCATGCGCTGATAGATGTACCATCACGTGTTTGACGATGAGATTATGGATGTCATGTATTGGCATATACTGTCACGAGTTGACGATGTTATTGTGGATGTCATGTGTTGACATGTACAGTCACAAGATGACGATGATATAGAGGATATTCTACGTGGACGGATACCATCGATACGATGAAAAATACAGTTAGGTGTATGTATTTAGTCGTATGGTTTGAGTGCCAATGATGAGCACAAGGTGGTGTCTACGTCACTGGTTGACGGGACAATTATGCCGAGCAGGTTTGCTCAATGAATTATGGATGCATTGTACAAGTGAGTGTACTACATCATGTATTGGAGGTAAATGTTTTACGAGTAGTGGTACCTATGGGTATACTCGTTTGCTATGGCCAAGTGACTGGTAGTAGGAGTAGTTATTGAGGAGACTACTTGCTTATACCGAGGTAACATGTGGTGGACATGATTACATCCACCCATGAGGGTGTGAAATAAATCCTAATGAATTAGGATTGCTTTGTGGTTGAGTAAGGACACGAGATGTCCCTTGTGCTTTGGCGTGTTAGAGAAATGTTGGGTGATGACCCACTACTCTAAATGGATGTTACGATATGGTATATCAGGATGGAACGTATGATACGTTGGTAGGTTTGGTATAAACCTAAGGAGGCAGCAATTTGCTAGCCATGTATTGTTGCAGTAATATGGTGTGCTTGTTGTAGCCATTATACTGCTCGTTGGAATCGAGTTTGGTGAATCGTATGATGGTACGATGACGGCAATAGTGGACTCTTGTAGTCGCTATGTCACATAAGGTTTGAGGTAGGAAATACCTCACGGGGACGTTTATACGTTAAATGTTTAAGGGACTTGTACCGGGACAGCTCAATTTTGTTGGGAGTACCAACATGAGTGTCAACAAGTCGTTGTTAGGTCTGGTTGAGCATCCTTGCATATGGAATGCAATGGGGGACACAATTGGAGTTGTGAGATATAGTTAGTGGGGTGACACTACTATATTGATTTTATCTCTTAGAGAGATTTGGAATGTACTATCATGGAGACAACTAGTATTGGTCGAGGGTTGATTGTGAATCAACCATGGTAAGCATTACTAGTGTTGGACTAGGTACTGGCTTTATATCTTTCGAGAGACGTACGAGGAGGCGTCTCCGGGGAAATGCTCGAGATTGTGGAATACTATGTCATTAGTACAGAGCATTGTTAGAATGAGTATGTGTGGTATATACGGATTTTGATTTGGTAATAGTGGCATTGATGCACTATTTTAAACCAACTGTGTATTTATTGGTTCTAGGACATATTTTGGTATAAATGTATCCAGTTTTTCGAACGATGATTCGAGGTTGGAAGGTCATGGATTCATGACACTTCCTTATGAGGAAAGCAGTATTGATATACCTACCGATTGGGAATCTTTGGGAGATTCAATGAGTCGGTTTGTGTGGTGTTGATCTGGGAATCACACCATTGGTCGTTGATTTGTCAATCGTCATTCTCCGTTGGGTGAGAATAATTGAGGATGGACAGTTGAGATTGAGACTTTGGGTATGATTGGTCATACTCGAGTCGATTGCATTGAGTATGCAGGTAGTATTGGTGCTTAGGCATGTATGCCGGTGTGTGTATACGAACACCAGCATTTTCTTAGTACTCGTCGAGCATCGGGTTAGTATGCTTTGATGAATGAATCTCCGGTGAGAGATTGTGGCACCTTGAGATTGGTAATCTCAATGACACGATGTATTCTGAAGAATGACCGTGAGGTCTGGTTGACTCCCTTGAGGAGGGATTGTCGTGTGTTGAGGACATGGTAATTCATTTCTAAGTAATTTGATAACATCCATGTGTTAGGATTGTTGAATCATAGGGTAAACGATGGATGACCATGATTCAGTTTTGTTAGGTGTCGTGGTAGCATGTGTGGCGGGAACCAATTGATTTTCTTGCATGTCCTTTTGGGAACCTGAGGCCTTGTGGAGTCTCGATGGTGTGTTTGGATCAAGACATGATTTCTTGGAACACACGGATGCAGACATCTTTGGAGATGTGTTTTGTGTTGATCGGTGGTCGTGAGTTGCCCGATCCATGTTACAAGGTGGTACAACTACTCCTTTGATGGAGATGGAATTGGAGAGCAGAAACCAGATTTAGTATAAGTACACTGTGGTGTACTGTTGGTTTCCTTGGTAACGATGTATGTTTAACATCATAGGCTGAGTCATGGAGATATCTTTGAGGCGATATATGTGTTGGAATCAATAATGATTCATTTGGTTAGCAGTTAGGGTTGACTGACTGCTTTTGGGTGGTTAGCATCGGGGATGCTGACGTTCTTTTGAAATAATGATGGTTTTGGGGGGGGGGGGGGGGGGGGGTTACTCCATTCCAGGTTATGGTGCGAGGTCGGTGTCCTCGCGGTTGGTGTGGCGTTCATGAAATGTTCATGATTCGATGATGTAGATCCATTTGGGTTGTGTGATCTCGGCGATACGTGGAGTACGCCGTGCAAATTTTGAGGACGAAATTCTATTAGTGGGGGATATTTGTGATGCCTGAGAAGTATGGCGTTAATCCCAGTGCGGTAATGACCCTTTATGGATTTTTAATTGTGGCAATTAATTAATTGCGGTATTGGGACTCTCGAGGATTTTAAATCCGGTATTTGGAGTCGTTGGATCCAAGGGATGAGATTGTATTCTCATCGTGGTGATAACCTTGGAATTTGGTTTTTGGTGGTATCTGGGGTCCGGGGTACTTTATATTGGGGCTGGTATTGGAAATTGAGTTGGAGAGATAATTATTGAAAACAGATGATTTTTTAATGAATCATGATGTATTTGTGGTGGTATTGATATTTTGGAGCCTTGATACTATATATACCAAGTGGACTCGGTGTTTCGTCATTGCACCAAATATCCTCTCTCTCTCTTCTCTCTCCCTCTCTCCTCGTTTCCCTCCCATTTCCCCCAAACCCCTCTTTTCTCCCTTTTGGTAAAAAATGGCTGGAAACTTGACCCGGGAGCCGGATTTCTCAAAGAAAAGTTGGTGATCTCCTTCCCCTCGCCTTTATCTTCGATTTGATTGTAGAATTGTTGATTTTGGTAAAGATTTGAGTTGAGTATGTAGAACGGATTAGTTAATCAATGTAATGATTAACTGACATTTGGGAATTTGATGGTTTCGGTTATTTTGAGAACAGGAATAGCACAGGAGATCCCGGATGAGGATGATGACATCCAGGGAGTGTCTTTAAATATTCATAGTCTTTACATTGAGTAAATTATGAATTGTAATATTTTGCTTATTGGATTGGTGGTATTGGTATGCTCACCCCGTGTGGAGGCTGTCTCTGTTGGGGCAGGTGGTACAAGTGCAGCAATGGCTTTGGAGTTGAGTCCGAGCTGTTGATTGGAGGTGCTTCCATGATCGTAGTACCAAATCTGGTATTGAGCATGATACTTTATACATTAGATACACGTATACTTATTCGATGCTCGCATGAGAGCACTATTATGTGTATATGTGTTGTATAAAGAAGGCAATGGCCTTTCTCTTTTCATTTACGCGTTGCATGCAATTAATTAGGAATTGCAAAATGAATTGAGAGCATGTTAGTGTATGTATAAATGTGCATGTTATGTTTATGGACTATGTTGGGGGAAAGTTAGACATTATATGGAATAATATAAGAAATTTTATAGATGGTATTTCATGCTAGGGTTGCATGTAATCTTTTCCCTCTGATAACATTATTGTATGCACTAATGTCATGGGTTAATACACTAATAACGGGTTAAGGGCATGGGGATCCTTACAATACTCAATAAAAATCAATATAAGAACATCAATCTCATGAAAAACATTAAATCCAAGGTATTGTCTTCCTTCAACCAAGAATCAAAGGTGTTTAGCCTTGCATAATCAAATCAAAAACAATAAAATCTACCCTAGAAAACATCAAACTAATGATAAAAGAAATAGTTACTAAAGCAAAGCACGATTCTGGCTTTTCAATTCCGTCTTCGTTCTTCGAGTTGTTCTTCAACAATTGATTGTTAAATTCTTCTAATGTCTAAACTATGTTGGTCTCCCTTCAAAATATGATTATCCTCTGATTTAAGGTCCCCAATTTCATCCAAAGATGGTGGGTGATATTGTAGGTAAAATCTATCCAAGATGGTAAAAAAATCTAGTTTCCAATATTTCCAAAACTCGTCTAGCGATCGATCGCCTCAGACTAGCGATCGATCGCTAGCTTTATTTTTCCAGGAGATCTCTTTGGGCGATCGATCGCCTCTTTGTAGCGATCGATCGCTTGGCTCCAGTAGGGTTTGGCGATCGATTGCCTCATTCTTGCGATCGATCGCTGACTCGTGTAAATTGTTGTTCAACTTTCTGTCTAAAGGCGATCGATCTCGTCTTCCATGCGATCGATCTCTTCATCAAAATTACACTTTTGGCCTTTTTCTTGATCAACCTTGAGTCCTTATCATCTCCATATATTTCCTTGGTCTTTATACATTGTTTTTAGCTCGAATTCTTCGATTTCACCTACAAGTACACAAATATACGATTATGTAGCATATGTATCAAATTATCCATCAAAACATACCAAATCGTAGACAGTTAAGCGCAATAGATGTGTCTATTTCTAGTCACATCAAATTCCCACATACTTAATCTTTACTCGACCTCGAGTAAATCAGAAAAGACTAGAATCTTTTTGTTTGGCTCATAGCATCATAACAAAATAACTTGTTCTCACTTTAATGCCTCAATAATTTTAAACATGCATAGTAATGAAAGGCGGTGAAAAGTTAACAGTGGAACAAGTTCAATCCCTAGACATCTCATACTTAACAAAGCAGTGAACGTGTGTGTGTGGTCATAAACAAGTGTCATGTACAAGTTATAGATCCAATTAATGTAAACTCACAATAGTTTCAAGTCATACACCAACACAAATATAGGCTCACTTTGCAAACTCTTCTCCACTATCTTAGCCACTTTTCAACACTAATCAAGTAGATCTTTATAACTTGTAGCTTGGCCTAGGTATTGGCTTATGAAGAAAGGGAAAAGATATATCAAACAAGAGAGTATGATGATATGCACACTAATTAGCTTCTCTTCTTGCATGATAACTTTGTTTCAACTTTTAGGCTCAATCTTGCAAACTCTTCTCCACTAATCTTAGCCACTTTTCCAAACAAACTTAAATAATCCCAAGAAATAGATCTTTTCTTGTAAGCTTGGCCTCAAGGGGCTTGGGTGAAATTGGCAGATTGTTAAGATTATATGAAGAACAAGCTTGTCAGAGTATGATGATATGCACACTAATTAGCTTTCTTCTTACATTGCATGTATTTATTTTTTCATGTTCTCTTTTCACACCTTGTATATTTTTGCAAGGTTTATTTCACATTTTTAAATTCCTTTTGTGCCTTGGCTAGCTTGGCCTAGGTATTGGCTTATGAAAGAAAGGGAAAAGATATATCAAACAAGAGAGTATGATGATATGCACACTAATTAGCTTCTCTTCTTGCATGAATTTTTCAACTTTGTTCTTTTTCACACCTTGTATATTTTTGCAAGGTTTATTTCACATTTTTTTCCTTTTGTGCCTTGGCTCCCATTGGAGTCATATTTTTATCAAATTTCTCAAGGCATCACTTTTCTTTCATGCATTTCATTCTTTTGACAATAAACTCACAAAACATCTGAAACATTGAAAACATAAGTGGATGTGAATGAAATACATCATACTCCCTTCAAAGGTATGGATAGAATTCATATTTAAGCTCATTAGGGAGGGATGATAAGCTAGTCAAAGAATGTCGAATGGGGGTTGTTTGTATGCTTATCATACAACCATTCTTTTGCATTAAGGTTAAAAAATGGTACTAGTGATTGTTTTCTATACATGGTAGGCTTGAAAGCTCAAACGCATCAAAGATCGCCTATATCACTTTCATGTTTGCAAGTAGTCTAGACATACGCCTCAAAGAGCATGTAGTTAAGTTCTAGCATGTATTAGAGACTTCATAAGACTATCACAAATTCACACAATCTTCACTAAGCTATGCACTCTTCACAAGTCATGAAGGATTCGTGCTCAAATTATTAAATTACTAAGTCAAAGCACACTTTGCATTAGAGTTCAAAGTGTTCCAAGGTTAACAATTCACCTATGTTCAAAAGCATGCATGCCATCAATTAGGTTTTATCATAGGCTAGTGATTCTAAGCATGTATTCATTACTAACTATGAGCTCAAAATTTTCAAATTTTTCGATTTTTTTTGTATTTTTTTAATAATAAAGCAATAACACACCACTAATCCCTCCCCCAAACTTAAATCTTACATTTCCCCAATGTAAGGCAAAAATACAAGAAAAGAGAAAAGTCTAACTATGAAAGCAATAAAATAAAAATAAAGGGGAGAAAGGAAACTAACTCCCATTGGGTTGCCTCCCAAGCAGCGCCTCTGTTTAACGTCGGTGGCACGACGCCAGTCCTCTATCAAGGTGGGTGATCCAATGTCGCTCTATCCTTCTTTTTCCACCTCAATATCTTCTTAAGTCCCTTGAATATCGGTTTGTTTGCCTTTGAGTGGGTGTCCCAATCTTTGTTACTCCTCCAGCATTTGTTGATTGATGTGGTCTGTCCGGAGGGTGTTTCTTTTCAATGGAATGATCCTGCAACTGAGAAGATAGAGGGTCAACAGTATCATGAGTAGATAATGAAGCAATAATATGAAAAGTATGCATAGGATGTGAGTCCATACCTCTTTTGTCATCAAGGCCATCAGTAACCTTTCCCATCTCCCACAATTCATCATTATCAAAATCAGAATCATATTCATCATTTATATCAATAGCGTAACTAGAATGCTCATGAGTTTTAATGGGTTCATAGATATTGAATTTTGCAATTTCACCATTAAACTCCATTGTTAACATGCCGCTATTCACATCGATCACAGATTTTGATGTTTTCAAGAATGGTCTCACTAAAAAAATGGGGCTAGATGGATCACCATTTTCCATGTTTAAGATATAGAAATCGGCAGGGAAAACCAAATTCTCTGCATGCACAAGGACATCATGTACTATCCCCCTAGGAATAACCGTGGACCTATCAGCTAGTTGAATCACAGTGTTATTTCTTTTCAATGGTCCAGGTTTAAGTTGAGTGTAGATTTAGTAAGGCATGGAATTAATTGAAGATCCTAAATCTAGCATTGCCTTCTCAACTAGTGGTTCTTATCACACTAGGGATATAAAACATACCGGGGTCCTTACACTTTGTGGGAATGCTTCGTTGGATGACCGCGAAACATTCTCGCCTAGCTCTATCTTGGGGCACCCTTTGCGTTCCTTTCTCTTATCCGCCTTCCAAACTTCTTCCAACAATCTTGCATATCGAGGCACTTTCATTATGGCATCATGTAGTGGGGCGTTCTCCTCGCAGCGTCGGAACGTCTCGTATAGTTCCTTGATACACTTGTCCTTCCAGTTCACCTTCAATGCAAGTGGGAATGGGGGTTCAATTTTGTATTCACGGAGTGGAAGGGACTTACCTCGTGGTTCATCATCTTGTATAAGCTCCTCAATATACTTCATATCTTTCACATCTTCTCTTCCGGGTGGCGTCAGTACAACTTTATCCTATCTTCATCGCTACCCATCTTCAAAGTGATTGCACTCACATTCTCACTTGGGTTCACCTCCGGCTGTGAAGGTAGTCCATTTGATACTCTCGCTTCAATATTGTTGAGCGAAGTTGCCAGTTGTCCCATTTGCATAGTCAGGCTCTGGATGCTCGCCCTTGTCTCCTGTTGAAATTGCAAGCTATTTTCAGCAATAACTTTAATAATATTTTCTAACCTGTCAGAAGGAGGGTGCACTGGAGGTGGTGGAGGACGCTGATACGGCGGTCTATAGGGTGGAGGTGGATGCATCTGTGGGTTCCCATAGCCTTGGTTCGGATGGTCCCTCCAACCTTGATTGTAGTTGCTCGATGGATTGTCATAGCCCCTTTGTGGTGGACCTGGGAATCCTCCCGCTGCATTCATGTGCTCAGTAGTTGTCTCTTGTAGTGAGGGACAGGCGTCGGTGGGATGGTTCACAGCTAGACAGATTCCACACGGCTTCATCTTCCCCACATTGCCTCCTACAAGATTACGCACAAGAAAAGTTAAGCCTATCAGTTGTTGTTCCAGATTGGATACATTTACCTCTTTTCTTGGCGGTTGTCCATGGCGAACATGTCCAAATTGCTGGGAGTTGGCAGCCATGTTTGCTATCAAGTTCCTTGCCTCCTCTGCTGTCTTATAAATAAAAGCTCCTCCGCTTGCCGCATCTACTAAGTTCATGTCACCAGAAGTAAACCTTCATAGAAATATTGAATTAAAAGGTGTTCACTTATCTGATGTTGTGGGCAGCTCGCACACAACTTCTTAAAATGTTCCCAGTACTCATGCAATGACTCCTCCTGGTACTGCTTCACATCATAGATCTCTTTTCTTATGTTAGTAGCCCTTGAAGATGGAAAGTACTTCTCAAGGAATACTCTTTGTAAATCCGTCCACGTGGTGATTGATCCGGAAATAGCCAATCCTTAGCAACATCCTTTAGAGAAAATTCAAAGGCTCGTAGTTTGAATTGCTCCTCCGTTACGCCAGGTCGCTTCATATAGTGCATACTAAGTGGAATTCCATCAAGTGCTTGTGCGGGTTCTCACCTGCAAGACCATGAAAAGATGGCAATACGTGAATCAATCCAGATTTAAGTTCGAAATTTACGTTATTTGCGAGAGCACGGAAAGTGATGCAGAGAGGTTGTTGATCCAAGTTAGGATTCACCAACTGCCTCAAGCTTTGATTCGCAGCCATCATGTTCCTCTCTTCTTCTTCCTCAAGTAACCTTGCTTCTATTCTTCTCCGATGTAGTGTCCTCTCGATCTCAGGATCGTAGTAAAAATTCTCTTCGTGATCAAAGGGTTCACCTGTATTCATTAACAAACCACAGTAGTAATGCGGGATAACAACTAAAATAAAAAAAAATTAACACGAAATTATACCAATGCCTTTCCCGGCAACGACGCCAAAATTTGGTAGCGCTTATCGCGTACGCCCAAATAAACCCTTCTCAAGTTAACAACAGTAAATATGTAGTAGCGTGAGTAGGGACGATCCCACAGGGAATGATGTATTTTTTCGTGTCAATGGTGCCAACAAATATTAAAAAGGGGATTTTTAAATTTATTACTATTACTATGCAAAGTCTATGAATTAAACTAATTAGCAAAATTAACTAAAGTGATTAAAAATTATAAGAGAAAAGCGATTCTTGGTTTTCAGTCGACTTTACCTTGGATTTATGCATTCAATCATCGATTATCACAAAAGATGTAATTTTTACTTGAATATTCATCATTAGAGATTCAACTCTTATCAAACGTTCTAAATTAACTCGTATCGTTATATCGATCAAAACAACAGCAGTTGAGATTAATATTAACAATAGCTTTCAATTCTAATAAGAATGATGAACCTAGATAACATAATCTAAGCGTTTATGTTTAATCTAGTCGCGTGTTTTTCCTAAAAATTTAACAACACCAACAGTAGACAATTATCAATCTTAATTGCTTCAAAGGCCAAGCATTAGATTTCATGTAAAAATCATTAGATGTCCAATCTTATAATCAAAACACAACAATCATGGCATTAAAATCATAAAAGCACATGATACCCAATAAAAATCAATATAAAAACATCAATCTCATGAAAAACATTAAATCCAAGGCATTGTCTTCCTTCAACCAAGAATCAAAGGTGTTTAGCCTTGCATAATCAAATCAAAACAATAAAATCTACCCTAGAAAACATCAAATTAATGATAAAATAAATAGTTACTAAAGCGAAGAACGATTCCGGCTTGTCAATTCCGTTTTCGTTCTTCAAAACTTGAGAGTAAAATTATTGTAACGTCTAAACTATGTTGGTCTCCCTTCAAAATATGATTAATCCTCTGATTTAAGGTCCCCAATTTCGTCCAAAGATGGTGGGAATCTGATATTGTAGGTAAAATCTATCCAAGATGGTAAAAAAAATCAAGTTTCAAATATTTCCAAAACTCGTCTAGCAATTGATCGCCTCAGACTAGCGATCGATCACTAGCTTTATTTTTTCGGGAGATCACTTCGGGCAATTGATCGCCTCTTTGTAGCGATCAATCGCTTGGCTCTAGTAGGGTTTGGCGATCGATCGCCTCATTCTTGCGATCGATCGCTGACTCGTGTAAATTGTTGCTCAACATTCTGTCCAAAGGCAATCGATCTCCTCTTCCATGCGATCGATCTATTCATCAAAATTACACTTTTGGCATTTTTCTTGATCAACCTTGAGTCCTTATCATCTCCATATCTTTCATTGGTCTTTATACATCGTTTTTAGCTCGATTTCTTCGATTTCACCTACAATTACACAAATATACGATTAGGTAGCATATATATCAAATTATCCATCAAAACATACCAAATCGTAGACAATTAAGCGCAATAGATGTGTCTATTTTTAGTCACACCACTCACATTACTTACAGATTGGTTTGAAGCAGAATATAAGAATATAAGATATGGGGCGGTTGACGAATTCTTAAATCATTATGACGAGCAAGAAGAAGATAACGCCAAAACAATACTTATCAATTTTTAAGAGTGCTAAATAGTAATATTTTTGGTAAAGCGGTAAGCGCTCGATCCTACAATTGGTATCAGAGCCAAGGTCGCGTGTTCGATTCCCATGAGTTGCAAAGAGTGCAATTATTGGGGGAGGGATTGTTGGGGAACTCAACAATTGCCTCTGCTTTGTGATCGGTCAAACACGTGGCGCTTGTGCCAGTGTATGGTTGAAAAGATTGATGTTGCGCCATTACCCTTAACTATGGTTATTGGTAAAGCGGTAAGCGCTTGATCCTACAATCTCTTTACAATTATTTGTATGCATTTATATTATGAAATGAAGAAGAAATATATTGAATTTGTGATGAATATTGTGGAAACATTTACAACATCAAAAAAATAAAAAAAGTTCAAAAAATAAAAAAAGAGTTTGAAAATTTAAAAAGTCAAAAAATAAAAAAATGAATCGGATCGATCGATCTGGAACCGGTTGGAACTGGAACCGGATCCGATCCGGTTCCTTAACGGACCGGACCGATTCTGTGCTTAAAGGATCCGGAACCGGCTGGTTTCGGACCGAACGGACCGATTCGGTCTGTTAAGCACCCCTAGTTTGCTCCAAAAATTTGTGTTATTCCATTTTGCATAATTCACTTCGATCATAAAGTAACTGAGGATGTTCAACGTATTTAAATATAAAATTTTAATTTTTGAGTTCTTTTATAGTATATATATAAGGGGTTTAAAATTGTATTTAAAAAATTAATATTTTTCTAGAGATCGAAATTAATTATTATTAAAACATTTATCAAATAATATATAAATTAATACTATTTATAAACTAAAATTAAGGTTTATAAAAAAAATTAAGAGCTCTACAAGATAACTTATTTAAATAATCTAATGTTTTTTCCCAAAACAAAAATGAATAATTACATGTTTACTACCGTCTATATAGGAATATTTTATAAAATTATATATATAATTATATATATATATATATATTGAACATAAGCAGTAATTATATTAATAAACCGATCGACACAACGAAGAAGCAGTCGAAGCCTACAAAACAAGATAAATAACAGAAAAACAACAATAAATACTTGTATCATACATGGACAAAGACTACCACACATATGACGAGACGAATTAATGGAGGATTATAAGAGTGAGCCACATATGAATTATATGCTATCACTTTACACAATTATAATTAATCGTTCAGTTATATAATTTATAATTAATAATTTTATGTTAGAATTATTACTGTGATAAAATATTTAAGTGTGCTTACAATAGAAGACATTTATTTAAATTAATATAAATGATTGTAAAGACATAAACATCTTAGAGAGTAAATAATAAAGTATAAAAGCTTTCAAAGTAAATTTCACTACGAAATCAACATTTATGACTATCATTTTATTTGATAATTCATTCTAGTGATTTTTATAATAAAATATCTAATAATTAGAAATTTAATTGTTAATTTTCTCATATCGCCTTTAATACATCTCATAAAGAAATTACAGTTTTTATTTTTATTCTTAAAAGATATTTTTTTCGAAATTATCTTATTATCAAATAAACATTTGATGCTAACATATGTTTGACCTTTAACATATATCAATTAATACATCTGATTTGGCAAAATATTTTGATACCTGGACGGGTCAAACTCGTAAAAACAATTCACAGATCGGCTCTAATTAACCCGAACATGCCCGAAAAGTGACTAGATCATGGAGCTCGCCCACTGGCCTTGGGCGAGCTGGGAGCTCGCCCAAGCCAAGCTCGCCCTCAGCTCACTAGCTCGTATCAGTTGTTCGGCATTGTTGGTCCTTCTGAGCTAGGTCACCAGAACTGCCAAGCATCCTCACTAGTAAATTAAGCCAAACTACCAAGCATGCCTAGCTCCTGGCTCCGAGCATGCCAAGCTCCCAGTATGCCTAGCTACAAGCATGCCTAGCTCCGAGCTCCTAGCTCCGAGCATGCCTAGTTCCAAGCATGCCTAGCTCGTAGCTCCTAGCTCCGAGCATGCCTAGCTCCCATCATGCCTTGCTCCAAACATGTGTAGCTCCAGGCATGCCCAGCTCCTAGCTCCGAGCATGCCTAGCTCCAATCATGCCTAACTCTTAGCTCCAAGCATGCCTAACTCCTGGCTCCTAGCTCCAAACATGCGTAGCTCCAAGTATGCCTAGCTCCTAGCTCCGAGCATGCCAAGCTTCGAGCAAGTCTATCTCCTAGCATGCCTATATCTAAGCATGCGTAGCTCCAATCATGCCTAGCTCCTAGCTCCGAGCATGCCTAGCTCCAAAGATGCTTAGCTCCAAGCATGCCTAGCTCCAAGCTCCGAGCATGCTTAGCTCTCAGTATGCTACACTCAAAGGATGCCAATAACATGGTTTAGTCAAACTAGTGGGCGAGCTCAGAGCTCGCCCTTGCCACCTACCAAGCTGGCTTAGAGCTTGTCCGACGTTCTTTCTGGCCCATGTTGGCATGGATGAGCTAAACTTCATAGCACACCCAAATCAGATAAAAGTTATGACCCATATCTTCAAGTACGAATCGGATCCTAAAAGCTGCAGGTATATAGTACGGAGAAAGTAACATCCTCTGGTCCCCGACATAAATCAGATCCTAAAGGCTATGAGAATATTGTACGGGGAGAGTGACATCCGCTGGTTCCTGGCTCTGGGACCCTGGTCCCCACCCTTAGCTTCAGAAAATGTCCATTAACCTCCTGACATGAGATTAAAGGTTGTCCCCTATAAGGTTTGTTGACGAGAAAAGGTATTCACTCTACTTATAACTTTAAGCTCATCTCATTACTACGCCATTTTGCCGATTTCTGACTTGAGCATCGAAGGGGACTCGCCGGGACATCCTCCCGGCTCCCTTCTCACACTTGTTCATGATTTCAGGCCTCACTAGCACTCAGAGCGAAGCGAAGATCAATCGCTTGAGCTATCGGAGTTGTTACCAGCACTCTCCGTCCGTCGAAAAGAAGACATCTCATTTTTAGCAAGCATCATTTGGCGCCATCTGTGGGAAACTAGAGCAAAGATGTTGAGATGACGGGTAGAGGATAATCAAGGAAACAAAATCACATCCGAAACAGAGGAATGAACAACCTCCCGCGGTGAAGTGCTTGGGAAGCGCGAACATGAAATTACTTCCCTCGATAGCTACTTACCCCGTAGTGGAGGCCCCTTGTGAAGAATCAACATTCTCCGACGACCAGAGATCTTAGACCTTCGCCAAATCATGAGAATGTTGAGGTCCAGCTATGTCATGTTGAGACTGTAACAAGGAGACATAAAGAGGGCCCAACTAATGATTGAAACGCGTAATGGTACCTAAATGCTCAGACTGTAGCAAGGAGAGTGAGCTTTTGTCTAAGAGAATGAAAGATCATTATCCCTTACAACCTTGGAGGAAAAGTTTTTCCCTCGACTTTGGGTTGCCAAATAAGAGAGAATATGTTTGAGGCCATGACCCGTGGACCATTTGGGTAGATCGCCATCTTTTACCCCAATGCTCTGACAGAGTCGAGTACTGTGAGTTCTTGGACACGCCCACCAGGTATCCTTCATGAATGAGTTCCAGCAACTCCTTCCCTTCATGGGCGAGCTCTCAACACTTCATCCCTCATGGATTAGTCTCAGCATGTCACCCATCCTGCCGAGTTCGAGCATGTCATCCATTCAAAGATTAGTTCCAGCATTTCGCTCATCCGATCGAGTTCTATCATGTCACCCATTCAAATGAGCTCCTAGCATGCCATCCATCTGACCGAGCTCCCGACAGACCTCGTTGGCGAGCTCTGAAAACTTTGTTTCTTTAGGCCAAACTCCCAGCCCTCCATCCCCATATGGGAAGTCCCAGTAACTCCTACCTCAGGGCCAAAATCAACATTTGCTCCTCAACCGAGCACGTAGCTCCGCAGGCAAACACGCACCCGAGCACATCCTTAACTCTGCAACATAGTATGTAGTAGAGCACATCCTTATCTCTGCAGACGAGAGTCAAGCACATTCTTGGATCCACAGCTGAATACATCATTTGCTTTGCTGTCCAGCTTATTCTCGGTTCCGAAGGAGGAGGAGATCCTTAGCGCCCCACCTTGTAGCTCGTCCTTATCTTGCCGGAACTAGGGTATGATCAATGCCCTCATGTGACAAACTGGGGGAGCATGAGCATGCGAGAACCAGCGCAATCCATTACCAACAAGAATATGATGCTCTCAAGAAGAAGCAAGCTCCTCCAGTAACGGAGATCCTTGACCGTCCAAATCATGATAAGTGTTAAGGTCTGGCAAAGTCATTCAGAAGGAGTAACTCCCCTCCCAAGTACGGGAGACCCAGAAGTCCACCATCGAATGAATAATATGTGGAAAAAGTCAAAATATTAAGGTAACAACTATGGAACAAAGATACTGCATGAGAGAAGGAAAATATATTCCCCGTTTTGCAGTCACCCAAAGAAATGAGATTCAATAAAACTTCAGGCAACCAAGTATGGATTTATGCATTGATATTGTGAGGGAGCCATTTGCCATATGTAATTGAAGACACTCGTAAGGTCGGGCCAGCAGTGATTCAGCATTCTAAAACCAATCCAGGGACAAACACCCAAAATCTCATCCCTTACTGCCGAGCTCCCAGCGTGTCATGTACGATGAAGCTACTAGTCAGCCATGTGTGCGGGTGACCTCAAAAATTGTCAAAAGTATGCCAACCTATAAGATATACCAACCTAACAACCAAGCTATTAGTTCATAAGACCAAATTATCAAGAGTTCATCCCTTTCCAGGATGAGCTCCCCGCTGAACATTAACTTTGTCCAAGTCCCAGTAGTTCACCCCTCCTGAACGAGCTCCTTCATTACTCTGCAGCTTTGTGCTTACTACTGTGCTACAAGCATCGCCCGAGCTACAAACCACATTCTCATATCCGCATCTGAGCTCATCATTGTCTTCGTGCCCGAGCTATTTGTAATGCCTCGATTTGTTTTATCCACATATGATATGATTATGGTGTAATTATATCAATTGGCGGTATGATAATGGGGGTTCGGGTGGAACCAAGAATGAATTAATACATGTATGAAATGATTTATGGCAAGGAATGAAACATGGTGCAAAATGATTTGAATATGCATGTGAAGTTAATTTGAGTTGGACTTGCATTTGAATTTGAATTTCATCTTCATGTACATGTCCACTAACATGTTATTAGCTTCAAATACACTATATCAAGGTGACTTAGCATGATGATTAATTGAAATGCTTTTTATTAAGGGATACCAAGTGAAATCACATACTTCACCTAAACACACCTACTAAAATCCTACACAAGCTCCTCTCCATCTCTTTCAAGTTCTTTTTGGTTTGAGCTTGGGATTCACTTGTGAATTGATCTAGGAAGTTGTGTGAAGTGAAATTGTACAATCTTGGTAAGGAATAGATGCTTTTAAGATTGATTTGTGTAGTTGGTGTTAAAGTATGTGAATTTGACTATCAAATGTTTATGCTTAGAATCATAACTTGTTTCTTTGCCAAGAATTGGATTCTAGGATGATAGAAACATGTTTATATGATACTAGGGATTGCATGAATCATGATTGCATGTGAAATTGTGGGTAGGAGAAGAAGTACCATGAAGGTAAGCTCAAAATCACCATTGTCTCGATTTTTTCTGATCGTGCCGATCGATCGAAAAATTGGTCTCGATCGATCGCCGCGAACAGTGAAAGTTTAAGGCGGTTTGAACATTGAGCGATCGATCGGTGTTTCTGAGGCGATCGATCGGTACATGTGGCGATCGACCGGTGCTTTTGTTCGATCGATCGGTGAAGAGTGAATAGTTCGGCGATCGATCGAGAAAATTAGGCGATCGATCGGCGATGGCAGATTTTTGAAAAATGTTAAATTTTTGTAGCATTTATTTGAAGCCTCTTATAACATGGTATATTGTTCATGTGTTTGTAGCATCATCACAGGGGACGGGGCAAAGAGGCAATTAGCCATCAACGCCTGATTTATCGCTTTTGTTGTCGTATACCAGGTACGTGTTGACGTACGGAGTATAGATATTATGTGATGATGATGTTATGGTTTTGATATCATATGATTTATGTTAGCTTTGTGTCATATGATTGGTAGTGTCATATGCATGTACATACATGGATTCATATGATTGGGATGGATGCCTTGATAGCTATGTGTATATGCTTTGGTAAGATCATTGCCTTGATAGATATGCTAGGTGTGGTATATGCTTTGGCTGGGATCGTTGCCACGATAGATATACTACATATGCTTTGGCTTGAGAGATATACGCCTGGTTTGGGTATATGCTCTGGCTATTATCACAGATGAGTACGGTACTATGATATGTGCTGCTAATATGAAGATGTGATGTGGTTCCACTGACATATTGAGCTGAATAGGCATATCATATTGGGCTCGTGATAATAGGGTGATTGATGAGACATGTCATGACATAGTTGCATTTGTTGATGCATGAGACAGAGCATTCACATTGGATATGATTATTATTGCTTTATCATTGATATTGTGTTTTGATATCGCACTGAGATAGTTGTTTATCTATACTCACGTTGTGTGAATATTTCTGTAGGGACTCATAGACGTGGGGAGACGGGATGTGAGTCATTTTCCGCTGCGAGCTGAACCACTGCCTAGGAGTTATCTTGTAGTAGGTTGTTGTTTGTACCAATGATGTGTAGTGGATAGGTTTTTATAAACCCTGTAATAACTTAACTAGTACGATACTCTTAATCAGTGCCTGTTATTACTTAATTCAGACTCACATATGTATGTTAACATGATACATAATGGATTAAGTAACGAGGACCCCACACTATTGATTGGGACTATGGGGTTCCTGACCTATCAACATGTTATCCTCAATAGCCAAATTATCAACATGCACGTCCGAGTTCCCCCACGTGTCAACAAGTCATCCTTTATGGTCCGGCTATCAACATATCATCCCCTTATGGACAGGAATCCAACATAACAAGCTCCAGGCCGACCAGTTAATTGAGATAACTAAGAGCATGAAGATGGTTCCTTCATCAGAACCGTTCCGATAAATATGGAGAAAAATCATACTAAGGAAATGGATATGTGTAGATAGTTATCAGCTCAGCTCAGAGAAGTTTGGCGATGTCAGGGATGTTTACCCAACTTGTCGCGGTTACGCCTGACAGAGGATCAGCCGAGCCTTGGTTACGCTCAGTTCATTTGCATTGGTTATGCCAAGTGCCATTCAGGGGTGTTTACCCAACCAGTCGAGGTTACGCCCGACAGAGGATCAGCCGAGCTGCGGTTACGACGAGCTCATTTGCCTTGGTTACGCCAAGTGCCTTTCAGGGGTGTTTACCCAACCTGTCGTGGTTACGCCCGATAGAGGATCAGTCAAGCAGCAATTACGCGGAGGTCATTTGCCTTCGTTACGACAAGTGCCTTTCAGGGGTGTTTACCCAACCTGTCGCGGTTACGCCTGACAGAGGATCAGCCGAGCTGCGGGTACACCGAACTAATTTGCCTTGGTTATGCCAAGTGCTTTTCAGGGGTGTTCACCCGACCTGTTGAGGTTACGTCTGATAGAGGATCAGCCGAGCTGTGGTTACGCCGAGCTCATTTCCCTTGGTTACGCCAAGTGCCATTCATGGGTGTCTACCCAACCTGTCGTGGTTACGCCTGACAGATGATCAACCGAGCTACGGTTACGCCGAGCTCATTTGCCTTGGTTACTCCAAGTGCCATTCAGGGGTGTTTACCCAACCTGTCGCGGTTACGCCCGACAGAGGATCAGCTAAGTTGCGGTTACGCCGAGCTAATTTGCCTTGGTTACGCCAAGTGCCTTTCAGGGGTGTTTACCCAACCTGTCGTGGTTTTGCCAGATAGAGGATCAACCGAGCTGCGGTTACGCCGAGATCATTTGCCTTGGTTACGCCAAGTGTCTTTTAGTGGTGTTTACCCAACCTATCACGGTTACGCCCAACAGAGGATCAGCCGAGTGTGGTTATGCCGAGCTCATTTGCCTTGGTTACCCCAAGTGCCATTCAGGGGTGTTTACCCAACTTGTCGCGGTTACGCCCGATAGAGGATCAGCTGAGCTGCGGTTATGAGGGGCTCATTTGCCTTGGTTACGCCATGTGCCTTTCAGGGTGTTTACCCAACCTGTCGCAGTTACGCCTGACAGAGGATCAGCCGAGCTGCGGTTACACCGAGCTCATTTGCCTTGGTTACGCCATGTGCCTTTTAGGGGTGTTTGCCCAACCTGTCGTGGTTACGCTTGATAGAGGATCAGCCGAGCTGCGGTTACGCCGAGCTCATTTCCCTTGGTTACGCCAAGTGTCATTCAGGGGTGTTTACCCAACCTGTCGTGGTTACGCCCGGCAGATGATCAGCTGAGCTGTGGTTACGTCGAGCTCATTTGCTTTGGTTATGCCAAGTGCCATTTAGGGGTCTTTACCCATCCTATCATGGTTACGCCCGACTGAGGATCAGCCGAGCTGCGGTAACACCGAGCTCATTCACATTGGTTACGCCAAGTGCCTTCAAGGGTGTTTATCCAACTCTCCCTTGTTACGCCAAGTGTCTTCAGGGGTGTTTACCTAACTCTCCTTGGTTACACAAAGTGCCTTCAGGGGTGTTTACTTGGCCCGTCTTGGTTACGCCAAGTGCTATCAGGGGTGTTTATCCAACGCGCCTTGGTTACACAAAGTGCCTTCAGGGGTGTTTACTTGGCCCGTCTTAGTTACGCCAAGTGCTATCAGGGGTGTTTACCCAAGTCGCTTTGATTACTCCAAGAGCCTTTCAATGGTGTTTTCTCAATTTACCTTGTTTACTTAAAACCTTTTTCTAGGACGCCGAGTGGCCGACCTGCGGAGAAGGTCTATTTATCCGAGCTCTAGCCCAGCTTCCGAGCTCTAACCCAGCTCCAAGTTGTAGCCCAACGTCCGAGCTCTAGCCCAGTATTTGAGCTCTTTTATGATCTAGTTTTGTATTCTCCACTCGCATAACATCTGATTACTCCAAGTGCCTTTCAATGGTGTTTTCTCAATTTACCTTGTTTACTTAAAACCTTTTTCTAGGACGCCGAGTGGCCGACCTGCGGAGAAGGTCTATTTATCCGAGCTCTAGCCCAGCTTCTGAGCTCTAACCCAGCTCCAAGTTGTAGCCCAGCGTCCTAGCTCTAGCCCAGTATTTGAGCTCTTTTATGATCTAGTTTTGTATTCACCACTCGCATAACATTTGGCCTCACCCGGGTGAGAGCTTGCCCCAGCCTCCTCCAGGTCAGAGGCGAGCTCATAGCTCGCCCAGTACTGGCCCCAATGATTGTCGGTCGCAAGCACACAAGCCTATGCATTGATGACTTGTCTAGTCAAGGTCAATTCCTTGCATTACCAACTTGCCTAGTCAAGATCAAATCCTTGCATCTTTAGCTTAGTCAAGCCAAGTCCAAGTTCATGCTTTGATTAGTTGCTTGACATAGTAAAATTTTAAATTTGAAAATTGATTACATGCATCGATCAAGTCATGTGGCACCTATCCCATTATCGTCTATCGACTAGTGGGAAACATCGACTGCATCCGAGTGTTTACATTCGATTCAACTAGGACTCGATGGGGGAGTAGTAATACCCGGATGGGTCAAACTCATAAAAGCAGCACAGATCGGCTCTAATTCACCCGAACATACCCGAAAAGTGACTGGATCAACACCTTGGACGAGCTCCATGAGCTCGCCCACTTGGCCTTTGGGAGAGCTGGAAGCTCGCCCACTTGGCTTGCGCGAGCTGGGAGCTCGCCCTCAGCTCACCAGCTCGTCTCAGTTGTTCGACCTTGTTGGTCCTTCTGAGCTACATCACCTGAACTCCCAAGCATCCTTACTAGTCAAGTAAACCAAACTACCAAGCATGCCTAGCGCCTAGCGCCGAGCATGCCAAGCTCCCAGCATACCTAGCTCCAAGCATGCCTAGCTCCTAGCTCCTAGCATGCCAAGCTCCGAGCATGCCTAGTGTGATATCCAGAAATTTATCGTGATAATCCCGGAGTGATTATAACCCCTAATGGATTTTAAGTGTAGTAATTATAAAAATTACGGTGTTGAGACTCACGTGGATTTTAATTCGGTATCGGGGTTGTTGGGCCCAGAGGTTGAGATTTATTCTCATTAAGGTGTTAAACCTTGAAATTGTGTTGGTAGTGGGATCTGGAATCTGGGGAGCTTTGGATTGAGGTTGGTAATGAAAATAGTGAGTGTGAGATAAATATTGAACACAAATGATTTTTTATGAGTTATGGTGTGAGTATTTGAGACTTGGGTATGTGATTGTATGCACGTTAATTGTGAGTTATTAACTGTGTTCAGTGACTAATTCACTGGATCTCGGGACAAAGGCAAGGGTTGGCTCTTGCTATTGGATTATAAGGTACATGTAACATACGAGCATAGTTGATATATTAGCAATCATTTTTTATGTGCATTGAGAAATATGTGGTGCCGCTATTGATCGAGCAATGAGTGACGATGTCGCTGTTGAGCGAGTATTGGATATGACACCGCCGCCATTGGGCGTGCGAGAGGTTATGATATCGCCGTTGTTCAGAGAGCGATGAGACACAATGTGGTGAAACTGGGAAATCATTAATTGAGATATATGTGATTTCTGTAAATCATTAGTGTAATGATTTAACTATATTTGATATGAAATTGGCATGGTGAGGATGATTTTAGTTAATCAATGTAATGATTAACTGATTTTGGGAGTTTGATGGTTTTGGCTATTGTGAGAACATGAACAACACGGGGGATCCCATATGATAACGATACTATACATGGATTATCTTTTAAATTTACAGCTTTATATTCTGTAAATTATGAATTGTGATATTGCGATTATTGAGATGGTGTTATTGGTATGCTAACCCCGTGTGGGGGCTGTTTCTGTTGGGACATGTGGAACAGGTAGAGCAATGGTTCTGGAGTTGAGTTCTAGCGGTTGATTGGAAATGCTGCTAGGACTGAGGTACCAATGCTGGTAGTGGGTATTGTGTTTATACAATAGATACACATTACTAATTCAATGCTCGTATATGAGCATTCTCATTTATGTATGTGGTTTGTATAAAGGTTGTTAGATTTCTCTTTTCATTCATGGTTTGAATGCAATTAATTATGGAGTATTGCATGATGAATTGAGAACATATTAGTGTGTTATAAGGTGTATACTTATGCAAGTTGAGCAGCATTGAGAATTGTACATTAAGAGGAATATTGCCAAAAATTTTATAGATGGCATGTTAAGGTCATTGATGTATGTACAAGAATTATGTAAGTGATAAAAGTATGCACCATTATTTGTCGATAACGCACTAATAACGGGTTAAGGTAGCGAGGCCTTTACATTAGTGGTATCAGAGCATTGGTTGTTCTTTGGGCTGTTGAGGGCCTAGGGATGTGTGGATAGAAATGAGTAGCACATAGTTTATGCATGATTGTAGTTAGTGTTGTGTGACACAACTATTTTGCTTATGTGCATCTATGTTGTGAGATCATAAATGAAATATGTTATTGTTCAATTGTAGTTGCAGGATCGCATGTAATACGATGGGAATGGTATTGATGGAAATGATTTGCACTGTATGTAATAAGTTCTAAGAAATCTGATTTTGTAGGAAATCAGGGAATGAGAAACGTGATGCACAGTCTGATGACAGAGAATGGTAGACAATGTGGGGTCGTCAATAGGTGATGGCAGATGATGTGATAACCAGGTATGGTTGCATTATGATTACGAGAATGCAGGTATATGTGAATGTGCAGATGCATTAAGAGTGCTTTGTTATCACGATACATAATTGCTTAATATTGTTGTTATGCATGTGAATGTATTGCAATTATTGTACTGCTACGGGTATATCGATTAGTGATGGATCAAAATATTTACCGCTGTCTTATCAATAGATGAATCAGGGTATTTGCCGCTGTCATATCGTAGCGTGGGTCGTTGATATGTCAAAGCGAGGGATATCATTGAGCCGCTGATAATTCGAAGCGAGTGATATTATTGTGTCGCTGATATAACGTAGTAGGACTTGTGAATTATTGTATTAATTGTGCATATTGAGATCATTGTATTGATGCAGGTATGTTGAGCAGCGCTGGATCAGGATATCTGTTGCTGTCACATTGTAGCGTGGGTTGCTGATATGTCGAAGCGAGGGATATCATTGAGCCGCTGATAATTCGAAGCGAGAGATATTATGTTAATGCCACTGTCATGTCGAAGCGATGGTACATGCCGCTGTCACGTCAAAGCGATGAGTTAGGAACAAAGTGCTACATACATGTGAGTCACCTCTTGAGTCCATGGATTATGCCGCTGTATACGTAGCGATGGATTGTATCACTATATACATAGCGATGGATTATGCCGTTGTATACATAGCGATGATTTATGTCATTGTATACGTAGCGATGGATTATGTCGCTGTATACGTAGCGATAGATTGTGACGTTGTATACATAGCGATGGATTATGCCGCTGTATACGTAGCGAAATCATGTCGTTGTATACATAGAGATGGATTATATCATTGTATACGTAGCGATGGTTTATGTCGATGTATACGTAGCGATGGATTATGCCGTTGTATACAAAGCAATGGATTGTTTCGCTGTATACGTAGCGATGGATTATGCCATTGTATACGAGCGATGAATTATGCCATTGTATATGTAACGATGGTTTATGCCGATGTATACGTAGCGATGGTTTATGCCGTTGTATACCTAGCGAGGGATGGTACCATCGTTGGACGATGAATATATGGGTGCCGCTATTATATTAGCGATGAGTAATATTATATTGTCATTGTGTTAGAAATATTGAGGATGTCATGTATTGTGTACCGTCACGAGTTGACGAGGATATTGTGGATGTCATGTATTGACATGTACCGTCATGAGGTGACGAGGATATTGTGGATGTCATGTGTTGACATATACCCTGACGAGTTGACTAGGATATTGTGGATGTCATGTGTTGACATATACCGTCACGAGTTGACGAGGATATTGTGGATGTCATGTGTTGACATATACCGTCATGAGTTGACGAGGATATTGTGGATGTCATGGATTGACATGTACCGTCATAGAGTGACGAGGTATTTCACGAGGATAAGGTATGGCGGATGAGGATTGACTTGTGCCGTTGTTGCGATGAATATTACGTATAGAGAAGTATGTATTAAATCGTATGATTTAAGTGTCACTGGTTGTCACAAGGTGGTGTGTGCGTCACAGGTTGACGAGACCATTATGCCGAGCAGATTTGCTCGATGGATAGATGGTCGTGCCTTACAGATAAGTGTACTGCATCACGTATTGTGGTAAACATGTTACGAGTAGTGGTACCTTTGGGTATACTCGTTGAGTTGGCTATGGCCAAGCGAGTTATAGTGTATGAGGGAACTACATACACATGTCGATGCGGTGTATGGTGGACATGGTCGCACATACACATGAGAATGTGAAATAGATCCTAACAGGTTAGGATTGAATTGTGATTGGGTAAGGACATCGAAATGTCCCTTGTGTATCGATATTAGAGAAATTGGATGATGATACACTATTCTAATAGATGGTGCGGTATTTTATACCGGGATTGAATGTTTGATGAGTTGGTAGGTTTTGTATAAACCTTAGGATGCTGCGATTTGGTAGCCACGTAAGATGAATTATTGTTGAATTAATATAGTGAGCTTGTTGTAGCCACTATACTGCTTGTTGGAACTCGAGTGTGGTGAATCATATAATGATACGATGAGAGGTTATAGTGGACTCGTGTAGTCACTATAATGCATTTGAGTTGAGGTGAGAGATACCTCAGATTGGTCGGGAGCACCAACGTGAGGGTTAACAAGTTATTGTTACCTCTATTTGAGTATACTTGAATTGAGGATGCAATGGTAAAACATAACCGGAGTTGTGGGATATAGTTAGTGGGATGGCACTACTATATCAATTGTATCTCTTGGGGAGATTTGGAGTAATACTGTTATGGAGACAGTAGGTATCGGTTGCGGGTTGATTATGAATCAACCATGGTAAGCATTACTGGTGGTGGGCGGGTAATGGCTTTATGCTATTTGTGAGACGTACGAGGATATGTCCCTAGTAGATGCTGAAAGTATATGAGTACTATGATATTAGTACGGAATTGTTGGAATTGTATACGTCGTGTATGTATACGACTTTGAGAATGATCGGTGATAGTGGCATGGATACACTATCCTGAACAAGTTGTGTATTTGTTGGTTCAGGGATGCATTTCAGTATAACTGTAAACAGATTATCCGAACGGTGGTTCAAGATTGGAAAGTCATTGAGGCATGTCACCTTCCAACGAGGGAGGAGATATTGATATACCTGTTGGGAATCTTTGAGAGATTCGATGAGTCGGTGCACGTGGTGTTGATGTTGAGTTCACACCATTAGTCGTGGATTCGTCAATCATTATTCTCCACTGAGTGAGAATAACTGAGCAATTGACAATCGTGTTTGGGGGCTTGTGAGTATGATTGGAGATACCCAAGTCGAGTGCATTGATTATGCATGTGGTGTTTTGGTGTTCAGGCATATATATCGGTATGTATATACGAATGCCAGCACTTTTATGCTTGTTGAGCATTTAGTTGATGTGTTTAAATTGGTAAATCTCTGGTAAGAGCTTGTGGTATCCTTGAGGTTGGTAACCTCGGTGTGACAATTATTCTGAGGAATAATTGTGAGGTTTTGGCTGACTCTCTATCGAGATGAGGTTGTCGTACTTTTGGGATAAGGAAGTACGTTGTTATCAAATTCGATAGTTATCCCTATTTTAGAATTGGTAATTCTAAGGGTAGCAATGGACAACTAGGATTCGAATTCGTTTGGTGTCGTTGTCGACACATGTTGTAAAGATGCAATTGATTTTCTTTCATGTTCTCTATGGAATCTTGAGACTTTGTGGAATCTTTGATAGTGTGTTGGGACCAAGATATGATTTCTTGGAACACACTATTAATGACATCTATGAAGATGTGTTTTGTTGATCGGTGGCAGCTGGTTTGCCCGATCCGAATTGCAAGTAGTTCAACTACTCCTTTGGTGGAGATGGGATTGGAGAATGGAACCGAGATTTGGTTAGGCATACTGTTGTATACTGGTGGTTTCCTTTGTAGTGATGTGTATTTGGGCATCTTGGGCCAATATGTAGAGATATCATTGAGGTGATATCTATGTTGAAATGATTCGAGTAGTTAGCAGTTAAGGTCGACTGACTGCTTTTGGATGGTTAACATCGAGGTATGTTAACATCTTTTTAAGGTTGTGATGGTTTGGGAGGATAATTCCATTCCAGAATTTGGTGCCAGGTCGATGTCCTCGCCGTTGGTATGTCATTCATGATGTGTTCATGATTCGATACTACACATTCGAGTCGAATTGCGAGGTCTTGGTGGTACTCGAAGTACGCATGTGCAAATTTTGAGGACGAAATTTTATTAGTGGGGGATAAATGTGATATCCGAATATCGTGATAATCATGGAGTGATTATAATCGCTAATGGATTTTAAGTGTAGTAATTATGAGAATTAAGGTATTGAGACTCACAGGGTTTTAATCCGGTATCGAGGTCGTTGGGCCCAGAGGTTGAGATTTATTCTCATTAAGGTGTTAAACCTTGGAATTGTGTTGGTAGTTGGATCTGGAATCTGGGGAGCTTTGGATTGAGGTTGGTAATGAAAATAGTGAGTGGGAGTATTTAACACAGATGATTTTTTATGAGTTATGGTGCGAGTATTTGAGACTCGGGTTTTTGGAGCCTTGGTGATATATATACCAAGTGGACTCGGTGTGCAATCATTTGGCATTGCGCTTCTCTCTCTCTCTCTCATGTTTCCCTCTCCCTCCTGCAACCCTTTTCCTTTCCTTTTTCCCCTTGGAGGAAAAATCGATGGAGGTTTGATTTTGGAGCGAGGTTTCTCAAAGATAATTTGGTAATACTAGTCCTTTCTCTTTTATCTTCGATTTGATAGTAATTTTGTGGTATTTGGTTAAGTATAGAGTTGGGATTGAGTTTTGGATATTTGGAGATTTTTGGTTGTTATGTTTGGGGAGGATTTGTGGTTCCTTGTTGAGGATTTATGGTGTATTGGGTGTTGGGATTGTTATTCTAGGGGTTTTAGCTCGAAAAGCACAATTTTTGGGCTGATACAGAGCTCGCCGATCGACCGGCAAGGGGCCACCGATTGATCACGCGTCGTTAGCAAAATTTGACAACAATGAACAGTACGCTCGATCGATCGAGCAAAGCTACCGATCGATCGTGGGCGTCTGGCGATCAATCGCGCGCGTCTCACCGATTGATCGCGCGCAATGCATACAGTCTTGCAAAATCGTTGTGGCTATCGATCGATCGAGAGCCTTTGGTCGATCGATCGAGAGGCCCATTTTTTTTTTTTTGCGAAAATATTTGTTTGTCATGGAATCGATGCACGCTTCGTCCGAGTCTTTTAAATGGTTGATCATCATGATTGGATGAGGTATATGGAGGATGAATACGTGCTTGGGTATGTGATTGTATGCACGTAATTAATTGTGAGTTATTAACTGTATTTAGTGAATAATTCACCGGATCTCGGGGAAAAGGCAAGGGTTGGCTCTTGCTATTGGATTATAAGGTACGTGTAACGTACGAGCATAGTTGATATATTATGTCATGTGCATGGATACTATATTGTTGTAGCAATCATTTTTTATGTGCATTGATCGCTTATTTTTTAAACAATTAATTCCAATCTAGCGTTTTAGACCGCAAGTGCACGGTGTCAAGTTTTAGTATAGATAGGAAGATACGGATTGTCGAACCCACAGGGACTAACGTATAAGTACCAAATAAAATTAGTGAAATTATATTCAGCCTACGAAAAAGATGATTAGGTAACTAATTAAGCTAAAGAATTAAAAACTCAAAACTAACACAACTCCTTTGAAGATGCGAAGGAATTCCGCTCAAGAAATCTATCAAGATGTTCGTTCAATTGTGCGTCGTCAATGATTGGTTGTTAAAACAACTACGTATCAATCAATTCTTAAGGTGACGGATTTCCGAAAATAATCAATACACTCTCTCGAGCTATATTGAAACTAGTAATAAATTGACGTAAGTAACTCTCGTTCACTTAAACCAATTTAATACCGAATAAATCTCTATGAAAACCGTTGTTCTTTAAATCTTTCAATTTAAAGTGACCACGTATGTGATTTAATCTCTCGATCTAAATCTTAAACATACAACATGAATTATTTTAGTGTATTATAATTTTATCTCTCGATCTCAATTATAATTCACAAATTTCAATCAAAGGTAGCTACTCTTTGATAGCATGAAGCATATAATTCATGAACAAAAGATATTGATTCACTCAAACACAACCCAATCAAAGATTGAAACACAAAATTCCTTAAACTTGATAAAATAAACCAGATTAAATTCAAATCAAATTCACAAGATGTTTAATCGTCTCTCGACCTCAGAAACATCAAATAAAATATGAAAATCAAATTAATCAAAAGTTTAGAAATACTATAAACGTAGGAGCGACTCCGTGCGTTGAACGAGCTTTCTTCTCTCGCTCCCTTCCTTGCACTTCAAATGATTCTCCAACCTTGTTCTTCCAGAGATGAAAGGCGGCAGAGAATTATGGAATTAGGTATGATAATACTCTGAATAGTTGATGCAATTTTCGTGCCTCTTTTCCTTATTTATAGAGGAGGTGAGATATGGAAGTGTTTCCAAAAATCAGACCAAATCAAGACTTTTATTTTCAGAAAATTATGCGTCTCGATCGATTGTTCCTTACGTCTCAATCGATCGAGCGCCTTCAGCTTCCGTGTCTTAGTTTCTCTGCCACGCTCGATCGATCGAGTTGAAGTGTCCGATCGATCGAGCTTTCTTCATCTTTTCTTGCCAATTCTCTGCCTCTCTCGATCGATCGAGCTGTTGATTCCGATCGATCGAGCTCTGAAATAAATTGTTGGCCAAAACTTCTGCCTTCGTCGATCGATCGAGCACTTTTTCCGATTGATCGACAATGTCAGAACTCAAATTCGTCATTTATTGGATTGATTTGATCCGTTTTCTTCCTTGTAGCTCAATTCTTCCACATTCCACCTAGATTCCTGAAACAATCAAATAAATACCAAAAAGCATAACACCTTCATGGAATCTACACAAAATATATTTAAATCAAAGCCTAAATACGCGTAATAATCAACCCTATCAACTCCCCCAAACTTAGATTTGATCGTCCTCGAGCAAACATTAAGATCAAAATGCAAAGTTCGTCATCAATACTTTGAATGAATTAACTTAGCAACTCAATTGTAAAAGCTCAGAAATCCCACTAACACTTCATAACAAGTCTATCCAAAAATTAACAAGAAGTGTTTTCTCCTAAGCCAAGCAATATATCGCAAAAGCGGAACGTGCGTGTGTGTTCATGTCAATCATGAGTTTCATATATACGTTTAGGATCAAATAGTGCTATTAAAATCAAATCAAGATTTACTTTTAAACACTTCATAAGCCTACTTTTCAAACACTTCTCCACTAATGTAGTTATTCCCTAGACTTGGATTAATAGGTCTTTCCTTAGCTTGTAATGCTTGGCCTAGGTGTTTGGCTTCAAAGAAAAGATAGGGAAATACAAAGAAGAGAGTATAATCATAGAAGATTCAAGTTTTTTTAGCACACTTTGAGCTTCTCTTATTTTTTCTAGCCTTGGCCACTTTGGGTCTTATTTATTCAATTTTTTCAAGGCTCTTTCTATCTTTTTCTTTTCTCATTCATCAATTTTTTAACAATAAGCTCATCAAAGTTTAGCAATTCAAGTGCATCTAATGAGACTCATTATACTCCCTTAGGGTCAAGAAAAAAACCTTCCATTTAGGCTCAAGTAGGTAGGTATAATGAGGTTGCCCAGAAAAATGTTGAATGGGGCTAATAGAATGTCAAACATACTCCATTCTTTTATCATTTATGCTCAAATTTGGGAACTAGAGATTGATATCAACATGGTAAGCTTGAAAGGCTCAAACGGTCCAAAGATCGCCTAAATCATTTCCAAGTCTAGTTCCTAACTATAAAATTTCGCCTCAAAGTGCTCTCAACTAGGTTCTAAAGTGTTTTAAGATCCTCAAGATAAATCATAGTTAACAAAATTGTTCCAATATACAATTCATTCAATCATGAACCAAAAGTGCTCAAAATATTCCTCAATTTTTGAAATATTAACTTAACCTAAGTTATTCACAAACAAGTCAAAATCTTCAAGACTTAAGTTGAGATGGGGACTAATATCATCATGTAATACCATTGCAAGTCTAATTCATTATTTCTAAATGATGAACTCATTTTCAAAAAAAAAATTTATATGCCCAAAATTACCTAATCTCATGCAATCACATGCTAGATTCGTTTTGCAAGGAAGTAACACAAGACAATAGCAGAAACCAGTAAACACCCCCCCCCCCCCACCCAAACTTAGTATATGCATTGCCCTCAATGTATGGTAAACAATAAATGCAAAGGCAAAGCACATACCTCGACGATGATCGTCAGTAATCGTCGTCCTCATCATGCTCCGGAGGCGGTACTGGGTAAGATGACTCCTCAGGTTGGTATGGTGGGTGTGGCGGATAATCCGGTGGAGGGTGATGGTATGGCGGGAATGGTCGAAATTGCGGCTCAGGCGGTAACTGTATATATGGGAAGCCTTAGGCCAAGGCATTATTCCATCCACATTGGTATTGCAGGTGCTCACTTATCTGTGCTTGGCCCCACTGTAGTTCCCGTTGCAAGTTGTGGATGCCCTGCTGCTCCAGGCGGAGGTCTTGGAGATCCCTGTGAAGGGAGTCCAAGGTAATCGTTGTATGCTCTGCAGCGGAAGAGGAGGATGCCCCAGCATGTCTGCTGCTCGAGGGTCGTGGCTTGGCCCTTCGTCGGCCTGGAGGGGTTGGTGGCCCATCAACCACAATTGGTCCTTTAGGTGGTAGGAGCTCCTCATCGGCGTCCCACTTCACGCCACCTCTCTTGCAAAGGGCTGTGATAGTCGATGGAAAAGGCAAAGCAGAGGTGGGCGGACTCCTACCGATGTCACAGATATGTTCATTGACAATATGCCCCAAATCCATCGATTGCCCTATAAGTATGGCATATACCAGGGCAACTCTCTCCTTAGTAACCTCCGAAGTGTGGGTCGATGGCATGACCCGGGCGGCTATAAAAGAGAACCAAGCTTGTGCCTCTGGCTTCAGATGTTTCTTCAGGACCAATTGAGGCTCTCCATTGCTATTTCTTTGCCAATCAACTCCCTCGATATCGATTACAGAAATTACCTCGTCATAGTTGATGTGGCTTGTTTTGAATGCTTGGTAATCACTGTTCTTTATAGATGGCATCCTAAAAATTGCATTCAACTTGAACCGATCATATTCAATATCCTTACCCCGGACAAATACAACCTCCCTTGAATTGGGGTGGACCATCCTCAAATTAGCATAAAACTCCCTTACTACCGGGACCACCGCATCAATAGGGTGTTGGATGAATTCAAACCACCCCCGTCGCCTAGCTTTCTGAATGACCGGCATTGAAGCTTATCCAAACTCATTCCCCTTTCGCGACTGAGGGGTTTGCGGTGATAGCTGGGGTACAATTCCGCCGCTACGGAATTCACAAAGCGCTTCTCATCATAGTCGGCAGCCGAAGTAGTGGCTTCGACTTGCTTTTGCTTCCTCTTTGGCGCCATTTGAGTAATTAACAATTCTTACTTTGTCACTCCCAACCACAACAAAAATCACCAATATCACAAACCACAACAAGAATATACAAATCTTACCAACCAAACTTTCACTTCCCCAAAATTCAACTACTTAATTTCCAAAATCACCATAACGTCAACCTTATATATCCAAACACAAATAATTAGTAAATCTTGGATATAGATAAGAGTTGAAATTATATACCAAGTAAATCTAGGTGATGGTTTGGAATGTGCTTGAATTCCTCCTTGTTGATGCAATCTCCCTATTTCAGTTGTAAATCTTCAAATCTGTAGCAAAAACTATGATTAGATGAAGCTTGGAAGCTTAAATTGTAAGATTTGTGAGTGTATGGGAAGATTAGAAGAAGAAATTTGGGAATTAGGTTAAAAAGATGCGATTTTTCTGTGTAAGATTTGGAAAATTGTGACTGTTTTCTGATGGAATCGAGTTTTAAAAACCAAATTATCTGTCGCTCGATCCATCGAGAGATGCTGCTCGATCGATCGAGCGAGATAGAACATTTCTCCTCCTTTTAAAAAACTTTCCTCAATCGATCGAGACAAGTCACTCGATCGATCGGCGACTCCAGAAAAACTATTTATTTTTTCAACTCCTGGTCGATCGATCGAGATTATGACTCCGATCGATCGACCCTTCCAGACCAAATTTTTTAAAAAAAAAAAATTTCAATGATCAATTCGCCCCATCAGTTAAAAAAAATTTCAATGATCAATTCGCCCCATCAGTTGGACTCATTCATTTGTTCTGCATTTGAAAATTAACGCACGAAGTTAGGCTCTAAAAATAACCAAAATAAAAACAAAAATAATTAGACTAAAAATATGAAAAACAAACGAGGGATAGAGGAAAGTTCTTAATTTATAGTCCCAAGCTGGACTGTCACCTCCGTTTCAGTGGTCCGTTTTCGCTTGCTCCTTCGGGTTTTTCACCGTATCAGTAGGTAGTGTCCCTTGAGCTCGTCCATGAATTATAGCTGCTAGCTACCCCACTTGAACATCCAAGTTTTTTATAGATGCATCCTGATTTTGCATCCTTGTTTCAGTTGATGAAATTAACTTGGTCAAGAGTTCCTCCATACTCGGTTTAGGCACATTCCCCGGTGGTTGTTGTGGGTTCAACACATTATTTTGGTTGGACCATTGCAAGTTCGGATGATTTCTCCACCCCGGGTTGTAAGTATTGGAGTATGGGTTGTTGGGCTGCCTGTTTCCTACATAATTCATAGACTCATTAGACTGTATGAATGTGTTACCTGCCTGGCACTCAATGCTCGGATGATTGCTTCCACATAGTTCGCAAGTGATAACTTGAGCTTGCATTGCTGTCATGCTCATGCTATCTATTTTTTTGTTTAGCGCGCCCAACTGTGCCGAAAGAGCAGTGATGTCATCAATTTGGTGAACTCCAGCTGGTTTCTTTGGCACATTCCTCTCCGATTGCCATTGATAGTTGTTAGAAGCCATCTCTTCTAAGAGTTCATATGCTGCTTCCGGTGTTTTGCGCATTATGGAACCTCCTGAGGCTGCATCTATCATAGAACGGTTAGATGAAAATAAACCGTTATAAAAAGTCTGTACCTGTAGCCAAATAGGAAGTCCATGGTGTGGGCATCTCCTAAGAAAATCCTTGAAACGATCCCAAGCCTCATAAAGTGTTTC
The DNA here is from genome assembly GCA_907163345.1 of Haberlea rhodopensis. NCBI lineage: Eukaryota > Viridiplantae > Streptophyta > Magnoliopsida > Lamiales > Gesneriaceae > Haberlea > Haberlea rhodopensis. The sequence goes on along the minus strand of CAJQUN010000043.1, from coordinate 2,165,620 downwards.
AGGGTCGTATTGCCCGAATGTGGTTATATCGTTCCTCATCTTTGCCGTTTTGGAAGGAGGAAAGTATTTGGACAGAAACGCTTTCGTCATCCCCTCCCAAGTTGTTATCGATCCTGCAGGTAAAGAGTTCAACCAAGCTTTAGCTTTATCTTTTAATGAAAAAGGGAATAGCCTTAACCTGATGGCGTCGTCAGAAACGCCATTATGTTTGAATGTGTCACAGATCTCCAAGAAGTTGGAGATGTGAGCGTTCGGGTCATTAGTGGCTACTCCCCCAAACATCACGGAGTGTTGGATCATCTGTATGATAGCTGGCTTTATCTCAAAGGTGTACTCTTGATTGGTTGGCCTTGTAATGCTGGACAATGATCCATGAAAAGCCGGTTGAGCATAATCCACCATCGATCTTGGATTCAGTGCTTCATTGTTCGCGCCCCCTTCGTGATTATGTTCAGCCATTGCTCGAGCTTCTCTAATTCTTCGTAGACACGTACGCTCGATTTCTAGGTCAATTGGCTCGAGTGTGGGGTTGCTACTCCTTAGCATGCACCAAGACAATAACTACCTGTAAAAATTAATCCAAAATGAGAAAATGCGACTGTAGTAAATTTGACGGTCAAAAGTGACAAAACAAAACAAAAACAAAAATTAATGGCTAAATTACAATTAACTAATCGCGTATGATATTATACAGATTAGTCCCCGGCAACGGCGCCAAAAACTTGATCGCTTATTTTTTAAACAATTAATTCCAATCTAGCGATTTTAGACCGCAAGTGTACGGTGTCAAGTTTTAGTATAGATAGGAAGATACTGATTGTCGAACCCATATGGACTAACGTATAAGTACCAAATAAAATTAGTGAAATTATATTTAGCCTACGAAAAAGGTGATTAGATAACTAATTAAGCTAAAGAATTAAAAACTCAAAACTAACACAACTCCTTTGAAGATGCGAAGGAATTCCGCTCAAGAAATCTATCAAGATGTTCGTTCAATTGTGCGTCGTCAATGATTGGTTTGGTAAAACAACTACGTATCAATCAATTCTTAAGGTGACGGATTTCCGAAAATAATCAATACACTCTCTCGAGCTGTATTGAAACTAGTAATAAATTGACGTAAGTAACTCCCGTTCAATACCGAATAAATCTCTATGAAAACCGTTGTTCTTTAAATCTTTCAATTTAAAGTGACCACATATGTGATTTAATCTCTCGATCTAAATCTTAAACATACAACATGAATTATTTAGCGTATTATAATTTTATCTCTCGATCTCAATTATAATTCACAAATTTCAATCAAAGGTAGCTACTCTTTGATAGCATGAAGCATATAATTCATGAACAAAAGATATTGATTCACTCAAACACAACCCAATCAAAGATTGAAACACAAAATTCCTTAAACTTGATAAAATAAACCAGATTAAATTCAAATCAAATTCACAAGATGTTTAATCGTCTCTCGACCTCAAAAACATCAAATAAAATATGAAAATCAAATTAATCTAAAGTTTAGAAATACGATAAACGTAGGAGCGACTCCGTGCGTTGAACGAGCTTTCTTCTCTCGCTTCCTTCCTTGCACTTCAAAGGATTCTTCAACCTTGTTCTTCCGGAGATGAAAGGCGGCCGAGAATTATGGAATTAGGTCTGATAATACTCTGAATAGTGGATGCAATTTTCGTGCCTCTTTTCCTTATTTATAGAGGAGGCGAGATATGGAAGTGTTTCCAAAAATCAGACCAAATCAAGACTTTTATTTTAAGAAAATTCTGTGTCTCGATCGATCGGTCCTTACGTCTCGATCGATCGAGCGCCTTCAGCTTCCGTGTCTTAGTTTCTCTGCCACGCTCGATCGATCGAGTTGAAGTGTCCGATCGATCGAGCTTTCTTCATCTTTTCTTGCCAATTCTCTGCCGCTCTCGATCGATCAAGCTGTTGAATCCGATCGATCGAGCTCTGAAATAAATTGTTGGCCAAAACTTCTGCCTTCGTCGATCGATCGAGCTCTTGTTCCGATTGATCGACAATGTCAGAACTCAAATTCGTCATTTATTGGCTTGATTTTATCTATTTTCTTCATTGTAGCTCAATTCTTCCACATTCCACCTAGATTCCTGAAACAATCAAATAAATACCAAAAATCATAACACCTTCACGGAATCTACACGAAAATATATATAAATCAAAGCCTAAATACGCGTAATAATCAACCCTATCATGCATTGAGAATTATGTGGTGTCGCTATTGAGCGAGCAATGAGTAGGACGATGTCGTTGTTGAGCGAGTATTGGATATGACACCGTCGTCGTTGAGCATGGAGAGGTTATGATATCGCCGCTGTTGAGCGAGTGATGGGACACAATGTGGTGAAACTTGGAAATTATTAATTGAGAAATATGTGATTTCTGTAAATGATTAGTGTAATGATTTAACTATATTTGATATGAAATTGGCATGATGAGGATGAGTTTAGTTAATCAATGTATTGATTAACTGATTTTGGGAGTTTGATGGTTTTGGCTATTGTGAGAACATGAACAGCACGGGGGATCACATATGATAACGATACTATACAGGGAGTATCTTTTAAATTTACAGCTTTATATTCTGTAAATTATGAATTGTGATATTGCGGTTATTGAGATGATGTTATTGGTATGCTCACCCCGTGTGGGGGCTGTTTCTGTTGGGACATGTGGAACAGGTAGAACACTGGTTCTGGAGTTGAGTTCGAGCGGTTGATTGAAAATGCTCCCAGGACTGAGGTACCAATGTTGGTATTGGGTATTATGTTTATACAATAGATACACATTACTTATTCAATGCTCGTATGTGAGCATTCTCATATGTGTATATGGTTTGTATGAAGGTTGTTAGATTTCTCTTTTCATTCATGGTTTGCATGCAATTAATTATGGAGTATTGCATGATGAATTGAGAACATTGTTAGGATCGGGGTAGTGTTTAGAAGGGGGGGGTTGAATAAACACTAGATACAATTTCGATTTCTTTTCCTGGTTAACTGTAAACTGTTAAGTATTACAGTTGCTTCTCAATATCAGGCAAGTTAGTAGACACTTGTTGTAGTGCGGAAGACGTCTACAAAACTTGTGAGGAAAAAACTGAAGTAATAAAGCAATAAACAAGTAACACGAGAATTGTTTCTGGAAGTTCGAAGCACAACGCTTCTACGTCTCCCCTTCTTCCTTTGCAGGAAGGATTCACTAGAAGACTTGGTTTACACTTTTACAGTATACAACCTTCTTAGGCACTAACACACTTGGCCTAAACTCCTAGCAATCACACACTTCTTTACTTTGATTACAATGGATTCTATGACACTCTTTACAGAATACACTTTCTAGCTTTGAGAGTTTTTGAGCAGCAGACTTCAATTGAAGATAATCTGTCACAGATTCAGTTTTGCTGTTTGTCTGCTCTTTGCTGAACGTTTGGAATATCAGTCGGATGACTTTAGTGTTTGCTTTGAAATATATCTCTTAGTTGAAAATCGCTCAGCCCTTCTTTATTCTCTGCTTGGATGTATTTATAGGTTTGGATGTCCAACGGTAGCCTTTCTGTATATGGAAGAGATTAACTTTCCAATTTCATATTGTCTTCTTTCCTATTTTGTAAAGCAACGGCTCTTTTCACTCTGACGGTAATGGTGGCGGAGATATAGCAGGGTGCGCCGCTCTGTTGTACCTTTGTCAGAGAATGTTGTATTTATTTTGTCTCGTTGCTTAGTGCTCTAACTGGAAGCTTAGACTTCTGCTGGTTCTCTTTGTTCAACTGGTCGTTCATCCTCTTATGACCAGTTGATGTCCTTGTACAGTGAGAGACTATTCAGTTGATAGTTGTCCAGTAGATGTTCATCCAGTTTAAGTTTATCCTGTTGATAGCTTGCACTGTTGATGTCTTCATCCGGTGGATGTCCATCCAGTTGATGTCTTGTCCAGTTGATGACTTCATCCGGTTGATGTCCATCCAGTTGGTGTCTTGTCCAGTTGATGACTTCATCCGGTTGATGTCCATCCAGTTGGTGTCTTGTCCAGTTGATGACTTCATCCGGTTGATGTCTATCCAGTTGGTGTCTTGTCCAGTTGATGACTTCATCCGGTTGATGTCCATCCAGTTGGTGTCCATCCAGTTGGTATCTTGTCCAGTTGATGACTTCATCCGGTTGATGTCTATCCAGTTGGTGTCTTGTCCAGTTGATGACTTCATCCGGTTGATGTCCATCCAGTTGGTATCTTGTCCAGTTGATGACTTCATCCGGTTGATGTCCATCCAGTTGGTATCTTGTCCAGTTGATAGGCATCCAGTTTATGTCTTCACCCGGTAGAAGTCTTTTTCCAGTTTGTCTTTAATATCCGGTAGGACTTCATCCAGTTTGTAATTACCAAAACTTTAGAAATCGTTTTCCCAACAATTTCACCCTTTTTGGTGATGACAAAACTAAGCAAAGATCTATTTCCAGTTTGAGTAAATAAGATGAGAATCCTGAAATTACTTGAAGACATAATGGAAAAGAAATTTTCATTAAATATAAGCAGATTACAAGTTGTAATCAAACTGGACAATTGAGAGAGATTCATCTTTACTTAAGATGAATTCTAATAACTTGACTAGAATCTAAGACCAATTTAGTTTACATAATTTAGCTGATACAAGACAAATCTTTAAACAAGTATTGTAGACCCGGAGAGCTTCGATCCACCTGGTGTCAGATAGGAAGAGCTCGATCCACCTTATTTCAGAGAGGAAGAGCTCGATCCACCTTGTTTCCGAGAGGACCTAATAAGAATACTCTATCTCTGCCGGTCTACCTTGTTTCAGAGAGAAGGTCGGGAAGAGTCATACGAATATTCATCAGGCAGCTTCCATGGTCCATGGATTCACCTAATGAGAATAGTCTATCTCTGTCTTCCCCCTTTTTGTCATCAGCACCCAGGCATCTGCTGTTAGTGGTTCCTGACTGATGAGGAGCACCAGAACAGGATCAAAGCGCTGAAGCTTAACAGAGCTGGGTTAGATAAGTAATCAACCCATGAGGGGTTGATTTAGATAAGTAATAAACCCATGAAGGTGAAACAGATCTAACAGAAAACCAGGGAACTTTGAATAGCTTGAAAGTAAGCATGTTAAGTGAATGTGTGTTCTGTGAGCAAACAAGAGTCACTATTTATAGAAATGAAAAGGTTGCAATTAATGTGAATGTATTTAAGTGGAACAGTAAATACAAAGAAAAAGTCAATAAAAGCAGTAAATAGATACGAGTAATTAATGGAGGAGTCAGAAAATGATACTATTTGCGCCCGAACCAATGTTTGGAATAGTCGCGTTTCTCGGTAGGCGGTTGGCGTGGACTCCGAGATCTTTGTTGAGCAGTTGGTCTGGACTGAGTGGGTGCTCCAGTTGCAGGGGATGAATGGGCAGCGGAACTTGAACCTCGCTGCGTGGAGGGAGCAGTTCGGCTGGGTTCAGGTAATCTGCGAATAATTTGAGGAGCTGCAGGCAGGCTGTTGCAAATATCTTGAATTTGAGATGCAAATGCTGCCTGCATAGTGGCCAACTGATCAGTCAATGTTTTCTTGGCGTCGTCAATCTTTTCTCCAAGAGCCATTGAGGTAGCAGCATGAAGAGATTCATTGTTCTGATTGATCTGAAGACGCGCCTGGCCAATTCTAGTAAAAGCATCCGCCACTGCATTCTCAGCAAATGTTTGAAGTCTGGTGACGGTAGTCGTTAAACTACTTAAGTCCCGGTAGACTTGTTGGAATTGTGAGTCATTGTGCTGCTGATGAGTGCCTAGAATGAGAGTTGCAGTTCGTTCTTCTTGTTTAAGCTTATGAACATCGCTGGCTAGGGCTGATATGGCAGTGGATAGATTGGCTAGCTGTTCAGCAATGTTCGGAGGTTCGTCCATAGGGTTGGTAAAGACAAAAAAATCTTCAGAAAGCTCTTGAACCATGGACGGATCTGCAGCAATCAGTGGAACATCAGTAGGAGGGACAAGGGCGCTGAGATGAGCATCGTCAACTGCAGCGGATGGCAACATAGAAGCTTCAACAATTGGTGCAGCTGTAGACTCTGAAATAGTGATAGCCAATTGGGCAGCGTCTTCATTTGGTGGAGCAGTTAAAGTAGTTGTGGGTTGATCAACCACAGCAGCTGACATCTGAGTGTGATCATTTGAGTGCGAAGACTCGCTAGGTTCATGATTTGCAGAGGATATGGTAACTTGCTGAACCACTGTCTGTATGACTGCATCCACATTGGTGTGATCAACAGCCATTGGCTGGGGCTGTTGATCCTTGTGAGAGCTGGGAGGAGAGGAGACGCCGAGAGCAGTTGGAGAGGGGAGTTCTTGAACCGAGGAGGCTACTTCCAAGGCAGTTGGTGCGGCCTCCGCTCCAGGGGAAGTAGTCTCCAGAGCAGTAGAAGTGAGCTCCACAGAAAATGGAACAATCTCCAAATTTGCAATGACGGAGTGTAGATCCTGCTGATCAGGACTGGCAACAGTTGTAGTAGTGGAGCAAGAATGAATACCAGTGGATATGCGAAGGTCATGAAGAGCAAGCTCAGCCATTTCGAGCTTGGGTCCAAGAGCATTTAGAACCGCTCTATCATGATTCGCTGTTCCGGAATTCCCGTCAAATTGTTGAAGGCGAGTTTCAACCAGGGCCTGAAGTTCACCCACATAGATCATCAGGCTGAAAACTTCTCGCAGCTTCAAGCTTGTTTCAGGGTCTGGGATTTGAAGATACGCTAGTATTTTGTTCTCATCTCCCCTAGCCTGATCCAGAATTTGATCAAAATCATCTAAGCGAACCTTGATACGGGCCTTTACCCATCGATCAAAAATCTCCAACTGTGGTTGCAGTTTGGCTTCAAGTGTATCCATTACCATTTGAATCTCGAAGGCAACAGGAGTGGACACTGGAGCCGTAAGAGATTTTCCTTTTCCAGCAGGGGTGGTCTTGGGATGACAGTATGGACATAATGACTTGGGCGTCCTGAAGCTGATAGAGCCTGGTGCTTGCTGAGTGCTTACCAGTGCTGTCTGAGTGTCAGCTGGAACCACTGAAGGAACAGGCACCATGGCTAAGGAAGCAGGTGGTTCCTCAGTTGAAGGGATGACAGTGCTGGGTTCCCTATCAGGATTTACATCTGTAGGACCGGCGGAGGAGATAGTGTCGGAGGCGGCAATGTCTAACCGTCGGGCGGTCTGAGGAGCAGCTTTTCGTGTTCTTGGCTTCTTAGGAGGTGGAGGAGGGGGAGAGGACTCAGCGGATTCCGATATAGTCTGTTCAGAGTCACTTATAACCTGAGTCAAGCGACGCTTTGTTACTCCGCCTTCTCTGCCACTTCGTTGGCGATGAAGCTGAAGATACTTATGAGTGATGAGCCTCCCTGGATGAAGGTGAGAAAGAGCTCCTGTCTTAATGTGTTTGCTCTCAAAAAGACTGCTGAGTGGGAGAGCAAAACCTGATTGACCCTTGCCAGATGCGACCAGACTAGTCAGTATTTGAAATAGCACAGCTGACCAGTTTATCTCCAACCCTTTGCATATAGCGCTCATAACGTCAAACTTCTCAGGGGTAATTATATCAAATGATCCTGCCTTACAGAGGAGCCCCTTGGAGATTATGTCCGCCAGTTGTCTATAATGACTCTTCATCAAAACTTTCCGGAAAGGAGGACGTGGAAGGCGATGAGTAGATTCCGAGACTGTGAGACGCATTTCTTCTCTTAGTTCTGCCGGAATAGTCGAGAAATCAGAGAGTCCGGTAGAGGGTAGGCACAGGTGAGTGGCAAATTCTGGTTGGGTGATGGTGACGGATTGTCCAGAGATGGACGCCACCACGGTGTCATCCACAACTTTTGCAGTAGCAAAGAACTCTTGTAGTTCGTTCTTGTAAAAGGAAGGGGTCTGGCTCAAGATTACCAGGAGTCCGGAGGTATCCAGCCTTTGTATCAACTCCTTGGTTTCTTCATCAGAGGATGTGGATATTGAATGAAAATCAACGTGAATAGCATTGGTGATAAAACTCGGCTGAACATTCTTCGACATATTGAGTGAGTAGGAGGAAGAAGCAGCAACAGTTTGTTAGAGTAAGTTTTCTGAAAGAGAAAAATAATCGCAGTGATTTGTTGGAGAAGAAGAGTAGTGAAACTAAAGGCGGTGAAAAAGGAAGTATATGTAACGTCGTACTGTAGATGAGCGGACACATGTATACGTGGCGATCATCTAACGGTTTAAAAAGATTTAACAAATAAATGAAAGAACAGGATTTAGGCGGGAGTGAAATAATTTATTTTTAACCAAAAGTAATTTTGAATTCCGACGTTCATTAGGTTAATGAGTATCGAGGGTTATTTTTGTCAAAGCATATTTGGTAACATCAACTGGTATGTAGGGTTCGACTGGTAGGGAAACATCCACTGGTTGTGGAGTCCTACTTGTTCGGATACACCTACTGCAGCTGACCATTGTATTACCAGCTGAGCTTAAATAACCATTATAACAGAAATTCCCCCTAAATTTATGCACATAAACTAACTAATTCCCCCTGAATTCATTACCCAAAACAAAATAATCAAGAAGTAATTTCAATTAAACCAAGAATGTTTCGAAAGTAAGAAAACTTAGCGTCCGGTAGAGGCTTTGTGAAGATGTCTGCTGCCTGTTGTTCTGTAGAAATATACTCCAGCCGAATTTCTTTCTTCATGACATGATCTCTGATAAAGTGATGACGGATGTCAATATGTTTAGTACGAGTATGAAGAACTGGATTGTACGTTATGGCAATGGCAGATGTATTGTCACAGAAAATAGGAGCCTCTGTAGACTCAATTCCATAGTCTCTGAGTTGTTGCTGAATCCAGAGCAGTTGAGCACAGCAGCTTCCAGCAGCAAGGTACTCTGCTTCTGCAGTGGAAGTTGCAATGGATGTCTGTTTCTTGCAACCCCATGATATCAATCGATCACCAAGGAATTGACAATACCCACTGGTGCTTTTCCTGTCAATTTTGCATCCAGCATAGTCAGCATCTGAGTATCCGATAAGATTGAAGGTTGAGTCCCTTGGATACCATAGACCGACATTCTCAGTGCCTTTCAAATATTTTAGGATCCTTTTGACTGCAGTGAAGTGCGACTGCTTGGGATTTGCTTGAAACCGGGCGCACATACACACTGCAAACATAATATCTGGTCGGCTGGCTGTCAAATATAGTAAAGATCCAATTATGCCTCGATACATTGTAACTTCGACTGGTATTCCTGAATTATCCAAGTCGAGTTTGGCAGATGAGCTCATTGGTGTAGCAGCAGCTGAGCTGGTACTCATTCCATATTTCTTCAGTAGCTCTTTAGTGTATTTAGACTGATTGATCAGGATTCCTTCACTAGATTGCTTGACTTGCAGTCCTAAGAAAAATGATAGTTCTCCCATCATGCTCATCTCGAACTGGTCCTGCATAATTTTAGAGAATCTTTCGCACAATTTTGAGTTAGTACTACCGAAGATAATATCATCAACATAAATTTGAACAAGCAGAGTATGATCTCCCTTTGTAAATTTAAAAAGGGTCTTGTCCACCGTGCCAATAATAAAATTGTGTTCTGTCAAATATTTTGACAAAGTTTCATACCAGGCACGGGGAGCTGCTTTAGACCATACAAGGCTTTATTGAGACGAAAAACATGAGATGGCTGCTGATGGTTTTCAAATCCAGGAGGTTGTTCAACATAGACTTCTTCCTGGAGTTTGCCGTTAAGAAATGCACTCTTAACATCCATCTGATAGACTTTAAAGTCTTTAAATGCAGCAAATGCAAGAAATATGCGAATTGCTTCTAGTCGAGCTACAGGGGCAAAGGTTTCATCGAAATCAATGCCTTCTTCCTGTCTGTAGCCCTGTGCAACTAATCTTGCCTTATTTCTGATTACTGTACCGTTTTCTTCTAATTTATTTCTAAACACCCATTTGGTGCCAATTACAGTGTGATGCTGTGGTCGTGGTACTAGATACCATACTTTGTTTCGCTCAAACTGATTTAGTTCCTCCTGCATTGCTTCTACCCAACTTGGGTCTAATATAGCGTCATCAATCTTCTTAGGTTCTATATGAGATATGAATGCAGCATGAAGAAATTCATTAATCATTTGTCCTCTGGTGCGTAGAGGAGCAAGAGGGTTACCGATGACCTGCTCAGGTGGATGATCCTTCTTCCACCGGAGCGAAGGTCCAAGAGGATTGAGTTCTTCAGTTGACTGGATGTGAGTAGGCAGATCAGAGGTTCTGATTGACTCATCTTTCTCATTAGTTCCTTCTACTGCAGCAGGGGTAGATGCAACTGTTTCATTTGTAGCTGGCTGCAGTGCTTGTTGGCCAGCAGACTCCTCTGCTTGAGTTTCAGGAACTTCTGGTTCTAAGGAGCAGTCAGTCCTGCTTCTGTAATCAATCTCATCATCAACATTTTCGTCAATGTAAGTGCTTTCCAGTCGATTACTCAAGTTGTTGATTTGTATATCAGATAGTGTACAGTTAGTAGGTTCATCAAATTTTACATGCACTGATTCTTCTACATTAAGAGTTCTATTATTAAATACTCTGAATGCCTTACTAACTGTAGAATAGCCAAGGAATATTCCAGCATCAGATTTGGCATCAAAGGCTGTGAGATGAGTCTTTCCATTGTTGTGAATAAAACATTTGCAACCAAACACATGGAAATAGGAAATATTTGGCTTACTGCCATTCCAGATCTCATAAGGGGTTTTATTTGCTCGCTTATTAATCATTGATCTGTTCTGCGTATAACATGCTGTGTTGACAGCTTCTGCCCAAAATCTCTGCGATATTTCTGATTCCGCGAGCATGGTTCGCGCAGCTTCTTTCAAAGTGCGGTTCCTACGCTCAGCAACTCCGTTTTGTTGAGGAGTTCTAGCTGCAGAGTATTCGTGTTTAATACCAAGGTCATCTAGATATGATTCGAGTGATTGATTGGTGAACTCAGTACCTTTATCACTGCGAATTCTATCTATCCCACACGATTTCTCATTTTGGAGTCTTTTCAGTAATTTGATCAGCTTTGGAGTAGCTTGATCTTTGCCACTTAGGAACAAGACCCACGTGAAACGAGTGTAATCGTCTATTACCACTAGAGTATACTTCATTCCCCCTAGACTTGTTACTGGTATAGGACCAAATAGATCCATATGCAGCAACTCTAGGCACTGAGAAGAAGATTTACTCCATTTGTTCTTAAAGGAGGATCTGATTTGCTTACCAAGTTGGCATGCTGCACAGATCTTATCTTTTGAGAACTCAATTTGGGGCAGTCCAACAACTAGATCAAGTTTACGCAGACTGGCAATAGTTTTAAAATTTAAGTGACTCAACCGTTTGTGCCAAAGCCAATTTTTGGATGAATTCAGAGCAGCTAAGCAAGTAGAAGAGATAGGACTGATTAAGATTCCAATCAATTTTATATGTGTTATCATGCCTTCTACCTACAAGTAGTATACTACCATCAATAGATTTGATTGTGCATGAGTACTGATTGAATTCTACGGAATGACCATTGTCACACAGTTGACTTATGCTAATCAAGTTGTAGCATAGATTTTCAACTAAAAGAATATCTTTAATGATGATGTTACCGTAGATAATCTTACCCTTACCCACGGTTCTACCTTTCGCGTTGTCTCCAAAGGTTATTCTGGGTCCGGTGGAGTCCACCAGTTCAGACAGTAAGCTCGCGTTCCCTGTCATATGTCTAGAGCACCCGCTGTCCAGAAACCATTCTGAGCTCCGAACAGGATGCATTCTAGTTTCCTGCAATTAAAGCGATAGCATGATTGGTACCCAATCCTACTTGGGTCCTGGTAGGATTAGTCCTTTCGGAACCCACACTTGTATGACCCTGAATGACTTAGTTCGGTGTGTGTTCTGAAATGTGTGTGCATTTATAGATATAGGTGATGATTTTGACTGTGGAGTGTGATAATATGTGTATGCATGTGCTTTTGGTTTGTAGTTCCTGTTATTTAGCATATACCTCTTCTGGACAGGTTTACAGTTGTAGTACCAGTTGGGTTTAACCTCTCTAGCTGCTCGACCAGTAGGTTTAAGTTCATTTCTGAACTTTTGCCTCGGTTTAGCCTCTTTGAGTGGTTCTATATAACCGATACCTCTGTGCTGTGCCTGTTCCTTGATGAGTGTTGCTTTAACAGGTTCTTTAACCAGTTCGTAAGGGTCATATACTATGCTAGATCTTACAAAGTTCATTGATTGAACCTTGCCTTTTGTTAGACACAGTTGAGGTTCATTACCAGATGAACTGCTATCATTGCTATTATAGCCTATGCCAGTTAAGTCACCAGCAAGCCTTATAGACTCAAGCATTTCATCATTTCTGGTAGTCGATGCATTCCAAATGCTAACCAGTTTGCTAAGTTTCTGGTAAGCATTCTTGGCTTCATCTCTTTCCTTCACTAGAAGACTGGCTGTTTCCCTCAGGCAGTTCAACTCCCTTGATTGTTCACAATCAAGCTTGTTTTCATGCGTTTCAGTTTGGGTTGTATGCTCAGTCTTATAGCTTTCAAAAGATTCATATAGCGTCCGATACTCATTTATCATGTCCTGCAATGCATTGGTGAGTTCACTATGTGTAAATTCAGATAGGTTTGATTCATGTACCTCATTTTCATTATTTGCCATTAAGCAGTGGACTTCCTCGTCTTCACTCTCGCTGGATGAGCTAGTTAACTCTTCTGAGTCTGATTCAGAATCAGCCCATTTGCTCTTACTTTCTTCTGCCATCAAGACCTTTTGATCTCTGTCCTTTTTGGATGATCTTCTGGTTTCTTTGGATTTTCTGTAATCCTTGGATCCTCTTTTGTGATCATCCTTCTTGGGTTTAGGACAGTCCGCAATGAAGTGTCCTGGTTTGAGGCAGTTGAAGCATACTCGCTCTTCTTCTTCTGAATTTCCTTTGGAACTCTGCCTCCGAGGATATGATTGATAAGATCTCTGATTTTTCTTCATGAATTTCCCAAATTTCTTTACAAACATTGCCATAGCATCATTACACATCTTTTCTGGAGTCATTTCTGTATGGGTGGGCAGAGACTCAGATGCAGTGAGAGCTTTTGTTGGTTGACTGGTGCTTGGTTCATCTTCAACCCGAATGCCTAATTCGAATTCATAGGCTTTTAAATCAGCAAACAGATCATGTAGATCTATTTTGTTGATGTCCTTCGATTCTCTCATAGCAATGGTCTTGACATCCCATTCTCTTGGTAGACCTCTCGTTACTTTGAGAGTGACTTCTCTGTTGGGTAACTCCTTACCCAGACTGTTTAGTTCATTGATTATTCCAGTCACTCTTTCATCGTACTCGTTGAGAGTTTCTCCATTTATCATTTTGATATGCTCAAACTTCTGTAAAGCCACGGTAAGCTTGTTTTCTTTGGTTTGATCATTTCCTTCACAGAGTTGAGCAATCTTCTCCCAGATTTCTTTAGCTGTAGGGCACATCTTTATTTTGTTGAACATATTTTTGTCCAAAGTTTTGAATAGAATGTCCTTAGCAACGTTGTCTAGGTTTGCCTTTTTCTTGTCTTCATTTGACCATTGAGATCTTTCCTTTTCTACCATTTGTGGATCTCCACTTGTGATAGAAGCAGCTGTATTGATTTTCATGATCTTCAAAGGTCCTTCAGTGATTACATACCACATATCATCATCTTGAGCACTTAGATGTGCTTGCATACGGATCCTCCAGTCATCATATTCGTCTTTCTTGAACATTGGAATCTTGCTGAATGAGGCCATCAGTTTTTGATAAATGGTAATTTCTCAAGATTGAGAAGACCTAGGCTCTGATACCACTTGTTAGGATCGGGGTAGTGTTTAGAAGGGGGGGGTTGAATAAACACTAGATACAATTTCGATTTCTTTTCCTGGTTAACTGTAAACTGTTAAGTATTACAGTTGCTTCTCAATATCAGGCAAGTTAGTAGACACTTGTTGTAGTGCGGAAGACGTCTACAAAACTTGTGAGGAAAAAACTGAAGTAATAAAGCAATAAACAAGTAACACGAGAATTGTTTCTGGAAGTTCGAAGCACAACGCTTCTACGTCTCCCCTTCTTCCTTTGCAGGAAGGATTCACTAGAAGACTTGGTTTACACTTTTACAGTATACAACCTTCTTAGGCACTAACACACTTGGCCTAAACTCCTAGCAATCACACACTTCTTTACTTTGATTACAATGGATTCTATGACACTCTTTACAGAATACACTTTCTAGCTTTGAGAGTTTTTGAGCAGCAGACTTCAATTGAAGATAATCTGTCACAGATTCAGTTTTGCTGTTTGTCTGCTCTTTGCTGAACGTTTGGAATATCAGTCGGATGACTTTAGTGTTTGCTTTGAAATATATCTCTTAGTTGAAAATCGCTCAGCCCTTCTTTATTCTCTGCTTGGATGTATTTATAGGTTTGGATGTCCAACGGTAGCCTTTCTGTATATGGAAGAGATTAACTTTCCAATTTCATATTGTCTTCTTTCCTATTTTGTAAAGCAACGGCTCTTTTCACTCTGACGGTAATGGTGGCGGAGATATAGCAGGGTGCGCCGCTCTGTTGTACCTTTGTCAGAGAATTTTGTACTGATTTTGTCTCGTTGCTTAGTGCTCTAACTGGAAGCTTAGACTTCTGCTGGTTCTCTTTGTTCAACTGGTCGTTCATCCTCTTATGACCAGTTGATGTCCTTGTACAGTGAGATACTATTCAGTTGATAGTTGTCCAGTAGATGTTCATCCAGTTTAAGTTTATCCTGTTGATAGCTTGCATTGTTGATGTCTTCATCCGGTGGATGTCCATCCAGTTGATGTCTTGTCCAGTTGATGACTTCATCCGGTTGATGTCCATCCAGTTGGTGTCTTGTCCAGTTGATGACTTCATCCGGTTGATGTCCATCCAGTTGGTGTCTTGTCCAGTTGATGACTTCATCCGGTTGATGTCTATCCAGTTGGTGTCTTGTCCAGTTGATGACTTCATCCGGTTGATGTCCATCCAGTTGGTGTCCATCCAGTTGGTATCTTGTCCAGTTGATGACTTCATCCGGTTGATGTCTATCCAGTTGGTGTCTTGTCCAGTTGATGACTTCATCCGGTTGATGTCCATCCAGTTGGTGTCCATCCAGTTGGTATCTTGTCCAGTTGATGACTTCATCCGGTTGATGTCCATCCAGTTGGTATCTTGTCCAGTTGATAGGCATCCAGTTTATGTCTTCACCCGGTAGAAGTCTTTTTCCAGTTTGTCTTTAATATCCGGTAGGACTTCATCCAGTTTGTAATTACCAAAACTTTAGAAATCGTTTTCCCAACAAACATGTTAGTGCGTTATGGGGTGTATACTTATGCTAGTTGAGCAGCATTGAGAATTTTACATTAAGAGGAATAATGCAAATAAATTTATAGATGACATGTTAAGGTCATTGATGTATGTACAAGAATTTTGTAAGTGATAAAAGTATGCACCATTATTTGTTGATAACGCATTAATAACTGGTAAAGGTAGCGAGAGCCTTACACCTAGCTCCAAGCTCCTAGCTCTGAGCATGCCTAGCTCCCAGCATGCCTTGCTCCAAACATGTGTAGCTCTAGGCATGCCTAGCTCCTAGCTCCGAGCATGCCTAGCTCCAAGCATGCCTAGCTCTTAGCTCCTAGCTCCGAGCATGCCAAGCTCGCAGACATGCTTAGCTCCAATTATGCCTAGCTCCTAGCTCCGAGCATGCCAAGCCCCGAGCATGCCTAGCTCCTAGCATGCCTATCTCTAAGCATGCGTAGCTTCAAGCATGCCTAGCTCCTAGCTTCGAGCATGCCTAGCTCCTAGCTCCGAGCATGCTTAGCTCCCAGTATGCTACACTCAACGGATGCAAATAATTTGGTCTAGTCAAACTAGTGGGCGAGCTTAGAGCTCGTCGTTGCCACCTAGCAAGCGGGCTTAGAGCTTTCCCGACGTCCTTTCTGGCCCATGTTGGCATGGATGAGCTAAACTTCATAGCACGCCCTCACAAATCAGATAAAAGGTATGACCCATATCTTCAAGTACGAATCGGATCCTAAAAGCTGCAGGCATGTCGTACGAAGAAAGTGACCTCCTCTGGTTCCCGACATAAATCAGATCCTAAAGGCTGTGAGAATATTGTACGGGGAGAGTGACACCCGTTGGTTCCTGTCTCTGGGACCCTGGTCTCCACCCTTAGCTTCAGAAGATGTCCCCTAGGCTTCTGACAAGCGGTTAAAAGTTGTCTCCCTTCCCTCTCCCTATAAATATAAGGTTTGTTGACGAGAAAAATTATCCACTATACTTATAACTTTAAGTCCATCTCATTATTATGCCATTTTGCCGATTTCTGACTTGAGCGTCGGAGGGACTCGTCGGGACATCCTCCCGGCTCACACTTGTTCGTAATTTCAGGACTCACCAGCACTCAGAGCGAAGTGAAGATCAATCGCTTGGCGAATGAAGAGGGTCAACCTCTTTTTGGCTTCTCATTGATAGATATAAAGAGAACACAACTATTGAATCAACTATGGGACTTGAGCTATCGGAGTTGTTACCAGCACCCTCCGTCCGCCAGAAAGAAGACATCTCATATTTAGCAAGCATCATATTTTATTATTTATTCAAATTTGTACCGATTTGATATATTCGATGCTAACATATGTTTCTCATTTGTACCGATTTGATATCGGTTCTGTTATGGCTCTAGGTGAGTCAATTTGTTCAGGCTCTAGGTGAGCGATCAGTTCAGGCTCTAGGTGAGCATATCAGTTTAAGGTCTAATGAGAGCAATATAATATTTCAGTTCAGTTTTGCATTAAATATCATTTCCATTTTGTATCTGTTAGACATTTCCATTCAGTTCTGTACGTTCAAAACACTCATCCTCTTACTCTCCATCCCCATATATAAATGAGATTGATGTAGAAGAGGAATGACAATATACCAATTATGGGATGGTGAATTGTTGCAACTATGGATTAAATCATTGTTGTTTATATCAGTTTATTTAGATTACGCTTCCGCATTGTAGACCAGTTTTGTAAATTTGATCAGTTTAGTTGTAAAGACAATTTAAATTTATGGAAGAAAAAGGCCGGTTTATCAACTTTTGTATCCGGAGCTTGCTGTTTTCGAATTTTTAATTTGAAACCAACGCGACGTCGCCGATCTCGGGCTCAGAGCATGACAACTTTAATATCTAAATTAGTTCTGGTAAATGAGCTCTCAAATAAGAAAGATACTGACTTGCTTGCTCGAAACAAGTATTCGTAATGTGTTGTTGCTATGTTTCATTACCATGGATGTAGGGATATCGGCAGACTCGAATATGTGCGTATAGAATGAGTTCATTGATTTACCATCACCTCAAATTCTCTAAATGGTTACCACTAGTCGAGTAGAGAATTTAAAGTTAAAGTCGTGCATGATTAACCTCATGATCCAATACACAATTGTAGGTCTATTCGATGAGCACTGTATTATTTTTCGAGTCCGCGAGGATCACAAGATGCCAATGGTTGATTATCGTTAACACAAAAATCCACACCTGCTCGTGGGATCGATCACTACTCATACTACTACATTATTGTTATCATTCTTTTGAATTGGATAGGGTTTAATTTGGGTGTACACCACTACAGTTGGGATGAGAGTGAAACATGTATACCATCAATGACTAAGGTCATGTGGTAAACTCCTTTTTTTCGGTAAATAAGTTTCAATGATCAAATCGTCACCAAGTTCGGGCATATCCCACGTACAAATAGGCAATAGCAAGTTCATAAGAAAATTACAAATTTTCCCTTAGGTATACAATTGTAGGAAATAACTTTGTACATCAATCAAAACACTAATACTTTAATACGATAAAAAAAGTGTATAAACATCATCGAGCTTCCCATCAAACTTCATACTATTTCTTTGCATCCAGGCGTGATATATTGTCGCTGCTAGCGCTATCCCGCGTGCTTTCATGATGCGAACAGTTCCTCTATAATCCTTCTTGAACCTTTCAGCGCACTCCTCAGTGTAGTCATGGAGAAAGACATGCACAACCATAATCTAACCATGCGCCATACTCCCTCACATATATAATAATGTATCATATGAATCAGAGGCAATTGAGCAATTGATTGTCCCTGTAATTGATAGATAATTTTTTTCTTAAAAAACATCGCTTAGATACGATTTTTACTAAATAAAGATTACAACCGATTTTCCACCTTTTCTTTGTGAGACTTCCTCGATACTATCTATATTGCTCGTCACTATATCAAGAAGGAAAGAAGAAACCAAATTCCCTTTCAAAGATTACTGTCAAATAGTTGTTGTGTTGCTTTAGATTAGAGGTCTAATTGTCGAAAATTTCGTGTTTACGTCGATTTTTTGTTAAAGTATCGGTATTTAGTTTGAAGGTATATTGAACATATGTTCTAAAGCACTTAATTATGCTTTAATTGTGTGCCTATGACCATGTATATACCATTTCTGTAAAGCAGTAAATGTTACAAACCAAGTTGTTTGTTGTCTTGCTATTTCAATCTTAGCTACATTTCTTGAGTCCTACTCATTTCTAGGCAAATAAATATGTGCATATTAGTCACAGAATCAAGTTAGGTTTGATAAACTAATAAGGTAATTTTTGGAAATACATAGAATAAGATATGTTACATCTGGGAATATATTAATAGCACCATGCATGGATGCACGCATCTTAAGGCAATGGAGGATAATATTTTTTTTATTTTGTATATTACCCATAAATTGCATTTTGTCCAACAAAATTGGAGATTGTCCAGTTAAAATTAACAAAAGTGAAGATTGTCATGTTAAAATTGTATTTTGCCATAAAAAAAATACTTTTTTCCATCTTTAATGTTTTCCCCCTCCCCAAACAAAATTCTAAATCCCCCCCTGGCACCATCATATTATATGACTACATGAATATTGTAAGTTTTTAACAGTAGCTGAGTCAAATCTGTGTTTCATAAATACAGGAGGTTTTTGAACATTTTCAGAGAGCATAGTTTTTCATACATCAGGCCAAACTTCAGGGTGAATTCTGTGATCCAAACAAAAAACAAAAACAGAAAGAAGAAGAAAAAAAAAGGCACCAAGCTTCAATCCAAGGCTGAGAAAATGACTTTCATCAGAAATAATTTGATGATTATTTATCATCTCATCTAAACTCCAATAGCATATAACAGTAAATCTATGCTCTATTTACAGGGGGAAGCATCAAGAAATGCTATAATTACAAAATAAGATGAAACCATATCCAGGCTATGCTACTCCCACGACGCATATCTTCGTCGTAATACCTGCCGGATCTTTCAAGGCAACAAGCAACTTTAACGAGCTTAGACGACACGTGGAATGGGTTTTTCAGGTGATAAGATTCTTGGTAGCATTTTCAATTCTATGGCATGGTTCTTGTCGGGGATCTAACAGAGGTTATAGCTCTAAACTGAGGGAATTCGAGAAATGGATCAAGGGTGCTTCTTGAGTTGGTTTGTCTGAGTGGAAACATGGAGTGTTCACCATGATTATGATTGTTATGGCCAACTGCATATGAAGGATGTGGTGGAGAAAGGAAAGAGTTCCTATATGCAGGTGCATCTCGTCGTAATGGGCTCGAGGTGGGAGAGACGGGCAACGATGTTATTGTTCGTCCATTGTCCCTACAGAAATAAAAGAAAGTAGTAGTTACTTCAATACTATAGTAATTCAGCAATATGGAAAGCGAAGAACAAATTCAACAAACAAATCCAAAGGGAGACTCCCGGATACCTGGATCCGCCCGTATACAATGTATGATAAAAACACAGCCAATAGTTAAAAATTTACATCGCGTACCTCGGACTTATCAAGGTTCTTGGCAATGTGAATGTGTCATCTCTATCCAAAGAATTGTTCATTCTGCTGGACTGCAGCTCTAGGGCCGTCTGCAAGAAACAGAGGTTCATAAAAATTAACCATGAAATCTATACCCGTCTTTAACTACCCTTTATAAGAAGCAATGAATTGGGCAAAATGGAAATTTACCGGAGTGCGGCTTCCATCAAAGGCCCGAGGAAATGCTTCTCGGGTGATATTGGCATTGGTTGCTCTTACTGTCTTTTGGTTTCTAACAAAAGGGTGACAGAGTAGTTGAGATGCAGTAGGCCTCGCAGATGGTTCGCGCTGCAAACATAGCCTTATAAAACTTTTCAGATCGGGAGATAAGTGATCGGGAATCTCGGGAGCATCTCTACTATTTCCAATCTTGAATATAGCAGCAACCTGTTAATTAATAAATTCAGAACCATTAGAATCATAATAATTTCCATGCTACAATTTGGAATCTAAAACTGCGAACCCCTTCATATTGACTCCAAGGTGGTTTTGATGTTGCCATTTCAAGAACCGTGCATCCTAAGCTCCAAATATCCACCGGAAGGCTGTATCCATTTGTGTTCATTACAACCTGAGGGGAACAGCGGATGCATACTCAGCACACAAAATACATATTTTCATAATATTATATATATATAAATATATATGTGTGTGTGTGTGTGTGTGTGTGTGAGAGAGAGAGAGAGAGAGAGAGAGAGAGAGAGAGAGAGAGAGAGAGAGAGAGAGAGAGAGAGAGAGAGAGACCTCAGGGGCCATCCAGTAAGGGCTGCCTTTGAAGGATAACATTGAAGAACAGGCAGTTATCTGCAAAATTAAAAAAAAAAAAGAAAAAAAGAACATTGTATTAGGGGGTGTATTCAATCTCGATTTTTACTGACTTTTAATGACTTTTTTTCAATGATTGACTTTTATGGAGTTGATAGATTTCTATTGATTTTTATAGAATTCCATGGAGTTATAAAAAGATTTGTATAGAGTCTCACAGACTTTTTCAATAGATTTCTATGGACTTCATAGGTTTCTAATGACTTTTTTAAACGATGGACTTTTATGAAATTGATAGATTTCGAATTGATAGATTTCTAATAACTTTTATAGAATTACACGGAATTATCAAAAGAATTTTATAGACTCTATAGATTTTACAACTTATAATTAATTTCTTTGAACTAATAAATGAACGTAAATAACTTCTTCCACGTATAATTTTTTTTTTTACTATTAATGTAAACACAGTTTACTTATTTAACAGTCAAAAATGTGAAAATTACATATTCAATTCTTTTGCTGGCAAATATTGAACAACATTTTGCATTTTCAAGATGACGACCTTGAAGATTCAGTTAATGTTGTTATATAATTGTAATCTATAATTTTGTGTAATGAAACAAAAGTTCTCTATTAAATAAAATTTTATAAACTTAAAATATTTTTTGATGATAGTTAACTACTATAAAATTCTTAAAACATACTTTTAAATTAAACATGATAGTTTATATCGTTATAAATATCTTTTGTTCTAGAAAAATATTTATTATAATTGTTTATAGATATAGACCCATACAATCGTTTTAAAATCTATCATCTAATATAAAATTGAGCATCTTAACTTGTTATTTTATCAAAATACTTGTGCAAATATTAGTATTATATTGGATAAAAAAATAAGATGTGAAATAAAACAATAATTGAAGAAAGAGCCGCACATTAGGAATTAAAGAAAGGGTACATGTAAAAAACAGGGGAGGAAAAGCCAACGGCGAGGTGACCGTGTCGGAAATGAAAATAAACATAAAGAGTAAAGAGAGATGAGGGTAATTAAAAATTAAAAGTCATTCCAAATCTTTACTAGGAGTGGTGGAGAATTTTTAACTTTTTTGGGATGTACATGGGGCATCAAAGTTCATACCTAAAGATTTCAACAGAAGTCATTAGAAGTCATTAAAAGTCTATGAGATTTTGGATGCCTATAGACTTTTATAGAGTTTTAAAATTCAAGTTTGAATACCACCTAATTTTTAAAAACTCTACGAAAGTCTGTCTTGAATACCATTAGACTTTTGTAGAGTATATAAAAGTCTGGATTGAATACATCTAAACTTTTAAACTCCATAAAAGTCCATAAAAGTCAATAAAAATCTATAACCAATACACCCCCCTTAAACTGTAAGAGGAAAGTGATACCAACAATTTATTCAGATTATACTTCAATCTGTAAAAAGTATAGCAAAATATTACTCCGATCACCATTGTAACAGTTTTACCTAAAAGCCTCACAATAGTAGCCATGGATCAGGTCTACCTGACGTATTCCATCAATCGTAGATCAGTTTTCAGCCGAAGAATCAAGATAATCAGTTTGTTTTCATGTGATGTTCTAAGAATATAGCTAACTACTTACTTGCAAAAAAGTCACAATGTGTCTAATTTCATATGACAGAGAGGTAAATAATGAAAATGAGGAAGATATATATACATGTTTTGCCATGCCAAAATCAGCAAGTTTTATTTCACCATTGGGATCCACTAAAATGTTTGCTCCTTTTATATCCCTACAGAGAAAAACCAAATTGGAAAAAAAAATGAAAAAAGAAACACCCAGACACAATTTTTTTCATGCAAATAAAATAATCTTAGCACCAGGGGAGAGAGAGCATCGGGCTTCACCTGTGAACTGTGTTTTTTCCATGTAAGTAAGAAAGGCCAGAGAGAATCTGCCTGGTGTAATTTTGTATAACAGGTTCACCAAAAGGTCCATATTCTTGCAATAATTTGTGGATCGAACCTCCCGAAACATACTCCAGATAAACGGATAACCTTTCTTCATTCTGGAAGAAAAAAACGGACATTGTTACAAGGTGCATGACATGTCTGAGTGCCAATATCAGATTGGAAATAAAATAATATTTGATTCGCACCAGATCACTTCCGTAGTACTGAACGACGTTTGAATGTGAAAGCTGACTTAGCAAGGTTATCTCCTGTTGTAACCAAATATGTCGTAAAGAAAACAACCAGTTAAAAGCCGTTGAATCATATGATGCACGAAAGTAAAAATATTCGAGAGGACCTGATTCAGTTGCTTGAGACTTTCTTTTGATGATTGATCATCTGAAACGACCCTAACTTCTTTTATCG
The DNA here is from genome assembly GCA_907163345.1 of Haberlea rhodopensis. NCBI lineage: Eukaryota > Viridiplantae > Streptophyta > Magnoliopsida > Lamiales > Gesneriaceae > Haberlea > Haberlea rhodopensis. Next base: position 2,142,481 of record CAJQUN010000043.1, on the reverse strand, counting down.
CGCACATCTGCCCATTATCACTGCAAAAGTAGATAATACAAGATAATATAAATAGGCCAAAATGTTTAAATAATGAAAGCATAAAATATACTAATAAATGACCCTTTTTTCCAAATTCGTGCATATGGTGATGACAATATTAGTTACCTATTAAACCCGAGATAAACATGACCGAAAGTGCCTCTTCCAAGAAGCCTCCCTTTCCTCCATTTCGAAGACCTACTACTCGAGCTTTCGGGTATCCCAGAACTTCTTGGGGGAGTAGGTAGTGCAGAAGGGCTAACAGGTGTACCAGGTGGAAGGGGCAACCTGTGGCACTCGCCTTTTACATCTTCTAGTTTACAGTTTGACGAGTCCAAATTAATACCATTAATTCGAGCATGGAGAGACGAAGTGGCAGCCCTGGTACACCTCGATCCTCTACCTGGGCTTCGTGACAATGGACTTAATATTTTGTTCTCCCCATTTCCTCTGCCATATAATCAGACATTCATTGAAGCATAACTGAAACTTAAACCAATAATAGTATTTTCTTGGCCTATCCATATTTCACCACACGAACAGATATTATACTGTTGTGATATCTGATTCTTGGAGTTTCTAGTTTTGAACTTCATAATAAGTCAACGGTTTAAGTTTAGTATGTGTAGACACAAAACCTCAGAGAACACAATAAAAATAAACCAAACCTGATTGAATTAACTTTTACCAGCTTTATTAATAAAATGAAATCGTACAAATCTAAAGAAGGAATCAAGAATTATTGATCCAGGAGCAAAAGAACCAAATAATTTCAATCTTGATGCTAACAATCCAAGAACTAAATCCAACCATAAAACATAATCAAGAATAAGACCTTATCCATCAAAAAACAAAACAACAATCTAAAATCTTCACACGGAAATCCAACCAACCTTAAACCAGCTATATCAACAACCTGAGCTGGATCATCAGAAGACCCAGATGAACTAACACTGGAAGCAGAACCCGACCCGACACCATGAACATGAACTGGATGCTCCGTCGGTGATTCCAAAGGCCTAGGTAAAGGGTGTCCTCTCTCCAAAGATGAAGCTGAATCAAAACCCGAAAACCCGGAACTCCCTCCTCCTACAGGAGAAAATTCCCGACTACTTCTTGGAGAATTTCTCGATTGTTTCAACACAAGAACCTCGTCAAAGCTCCGGGCTTTATTGTCTCGATTGTTACCATTTTCTTTCCCTTTCTTCTTCAAACTCCTCAGCGATGAACCCTCTGAAGAAGAAACTTCTGGTTTGACTTCTGAATCTTTGCTCCTACCAGATAGTTTATCCCACCAAGCTGGCATTTTTCACAGAAAAAGAGTAGATAAAAACCAGAATAAAGCTTATCTATGTGTGTATCTGTACATTTACACACGTATTATGTGTCTGTAAGTTTGGTATCAGTATACCTATCTTATACGCGTACAAAAGACAGAGGAAGAACTGGAAAGGAGATTTTTGTGTTGATTTTATATGAGGAAACATGAGGTGAAGAAAGACAAGTTGAAGAAGAAAGGACCCATTTCTTGTATTCTCTCTCCATAATATATATATATATATATATATATATTTATGAGCACAAATAATATTTAATTTGCAGTGGTGTAACCGTGTCATCCTTTTTTTCTTTTTTTGAAGACATAAAAATAATATTTAATTTTTAAGCAAAGAGTGGTGGGGGCCTCACTAAAAGCCAATGGAAAAGGAAACAGTGATGAACAGCTCAGCCGGTTGGGGGACGGCAGCCGGTTGTTGGATCGAACCAGCTGTATGACGTGGCCTATTGTCATTCTAATCATCTTGTATCAATTGAAACATATTTCTTTCTTTTTTTTTTAGCACAATTGACACATTTTTCACTAATTAATTATTTTAAATTAATCCATGTACATTATATATATATATAGAAATGCCGAGGAATGGTTTCTCGAATATTCTGCTGGATTATATTCGAAAAACTATGATTACTCTTATTATTATCTTATGATGGTTCATGACCAAACTGAGAAGAAAAACATTTTAATATCGAAATCTTAGATAGATAACTAGTGATCTTCATTTTTTGTTATTGTTTCGCTGTTCTTACAAAATAAATTTTGTTCCGACTCCTTCTATCTTATGCAATTTTAAAATGATAGCAAATCTAATATGAGCGCCCAATTGGTAAGTATTGTATTCTTGTTGTGAAATACTTGTATACATTCGATTTATGCATTACTTATATATCAATTCAATATTAAAATACAACATAGCTTAAACAATATATATATAAGCTAACATATTAAACATTTTAAATCATCAAATTGAATTGATCCATAAATAAAACTCAAAACGTGTCAATACAAGTATTTTCTGTTGTCTTTAGTCGGTTATTAACTTGTCATCAAGGCGATTAACAATCATCAGGTAAAAAATTGGAGCATCGAGGCAGTTATATAATTTCTATATTTTGTTAATAAATGAATATTTCACATTTAATTAAATGTAGATATATAAAATATAAGATAAAAAAATATGATCTTTAAATGTCTGCGTGTGATTGAATGCATTGTATCTAATTAAGAGAAAATGATGTGCTACTGGCCTACTTCTACTGCTGCCTAACTCAATCACTAATTTTAAACACTTGTATAGCATTAAATTCACTAATTTCCAAGGGGGTTTATCGTAACTTACTTTTTGATTGATGACAAGTTGACAACCATTAGTATAATTACTAAGCCAACGGTGATATCGATTTCATTTCTACACACTCGGTCATATAAACATCAACATAGATACAGATACATTGTTGAGAGTTGTCCAACATTAAAAATTTACAAGCTATATTAGCTCTTTACAAGATACATGTGTTATACCATATTTATATATCTTGGTCTTTGTCAGGATCGATTTCGGGGGTGGGTTGTCATTCCACAACCGAGTTCAACCAACTTGAGCTTCAATAGCTCGTGTTCTTGAAATAATTGCACCAAGAGCTTATATCGAGTTCGGTTACAAGACCGAGCGGAAGACACTCGAAATAACATGCTCTATAATCGATTAACCATTTGAAATGCATTTTAAAGATATGCAAGTAAAGTAAATAAACAAGCATTTGTTTATGGAAGTTCGAAGGTGGTGTAATCCTTCTACGTCTCCCCTTCTTCCACCGCATGAAAGGATTCCACTAGAAGACTTTGATTTATACAATCCCGTTGTACAAACCCGATCCAGTTGGGAATGCCCCATCCAACTAGAACTCCTAGCAACTCAACTATGTACGTTCTTTAATGTTTCACATACAAAGACCTCTCAATCGGTTGTGATGAATCATCAACCATTACAATGATATTCACTCATCTATTGAGCTCTAAAATACAATGAATAGAGTGAATATATATGGCACAAATGATCTCTAACTAGATCTGATATAGCAAGGTAAGTGGTGCCTAAGGGGCTTGCTCTCTTTCAAGCTGTTCTCTTCTTGTAAGCTGCCCATTTTGAATCCCAAGTGGGTTTGCTTTGATCTTCCTTGGATTCATCTCCAATCACCTTATTTGAGCTTCCAAGACTTGTATATATAGCCCCAAACAATGATATATGCGTTAGACGCAAGAATACGCCCGTTGGAAAAGGTTCTGCACGATTCCCGAGCTTGCAACGGTCATATTGTGGTTTCTGGGTTCTTTGTATTTCGGACCGGACTGACCGGATCAGCATGGGCAGATCAGCCTGGCCGGATCAGCTTCGACAGATCAGTCTGGCAGGATCAGTCTTCTTGATAGATCAGTCTGGTGCAAGACAAGCTTGATACAAAAACAGCTGGATAAACTTGCTCTTTCGATCTGTTGCTTGTAGCTCTTGATTCTTTGATTTCTGGGCAAAGTGATCTACATAAAAGTTGTACCTCATAAAAACATCAAGGAGGGATCCATACCTCTTATGGACTTCAAATACTACCAAGAATCTCACAAACAAGGTTTTTGTAAAGATTTCTCCTCCTCCTTCTTGCCAAAACGTGAATGGGGTTTGGGATAGGGTTGGGAGAGTGAAATTGGTTGGTAAAGAGTGATGGGGGTGAGGGGGTAGGTTGGTAAATAAAATATGTACCCCAATAATTAGCATGATGTATAAAATATCTCAACATGATATTTTAAAAGCATTTTACAAAAATGACCCATAACCTCAATTAAAACATGCTTCACCAAAATAATCTTTATCCACCACAATTAAACCATGTCAGTACCCAAATTCCCAACATGCATCACATGCACCCTGAAATGCATTACCAGGTCACGTCCACATGTGACCAAGCATTTCTCATATTAAATAAATTCCCACACTAAATTAATTAACACCATAATTACCACATAAACATAATTAATGCCCAAATGCATATAATCATTTTGGGGATATCACAATACATCAGTCGGTGGGAATCCTGGAATTTCCTCCGGAAACACATCAGCAAACTCTGCTACCACGGGTACATCCTCAACCTTCAACTCTTTATTCTTTTCTGTCGTGTCCACGGCATAGATAAGATAGCCCGTGTGTCCACGTTCCAATAATTGGGACATTTTGATCGCCGTTATCAACGGAATCTTCGCACGAGAACCGTTCCCATGGAATGTCCACTGAATTCCCATATCGGATCTCAACCGAACCGTCCTCTGCCGACAGTCCACGACTGCCTGATATCTGTTCAGGATGTCGATGCCCACAATGCAATCGAAGTCCGACATACCCAACATGATCAAATCTGCCTTCAATTCATTGCCCTCAAAATAAATGTGATATCCCCGAAATGATTAATTGCAATTTGGTGCGTTAATTGTGATTATATGATTAATTATGTGGTAATTAATTATGTGTTGGAATTATTATGTTGAAATGCTTAGTCACGTGTTAGAGTGACCCGGGATAGCGTTTCAGAGTGCATGTTGGGAATTATGGTTGGAAGCATGATTTATTTGCCTTGGTTAGCAATTAATTAGAAATCATGTGTTTAATTGGTATTTTGATGCATTTTGAGTTAATGCTTTGGAAAATATCATGTTGGGGTGTTTTATACACCATGGGTTGTGGATTGCATTTTTAATTAAACTCAACACTTTTATACCCCACCTCATCCACTCATTCTTACTTTTCACTTTACCAAACAAACACCCAAACCCTTCCCCTTTCTCCCCATTTTCGAGTTCCAACTTAAGGGTGAAGAGAAGTTCTTGCAAAACCTTGATTTGTGGAGTTTGTTGGGTGATTTGAGATCCCCAAGAGGTATGGGTACCTCATGGTTATTTTTTGTAAGGTTTTGTTTAAGTTTGATATGGTTTAAAGGATTTAAAATGGGTTTGTGTTGGGTTGTTGTGGTTTTGGTATTATTTTGGGTGGATGTTAAATATATGAGTTAATGTAGATGTTATTGATGGTTTTGAGTGGTTTTGTATGGTTGGAGTTGGATTATTTGAGTTTGTTTGTGTTGGGGTTGAAGAGGGGTGAATAGTGCCCGAAAATCGGATGCCCAGAGCTCGGCGATCGATCGGTGCCTTCCGCGATCGATCGCGAGCAACGATGCTGGAGGCAGTGGACTTCAGCGATCGATCGCGAGTTTGGCGCGATCGATCGGCGAGGCCGCGATCGATCGGCGCAAACTCAGCGATCGATCGCGGATTGTTTAAATTTGTTGCCCGAGACAGTGAGGTCTCGCGATCGATCGGGGCCTTATGGCGATCGATCGCGAGACACCAAAAAATGGTGTTTTTGGTTATTTTTGTAGGATTTTTGGTATTGGACTATTATTGGGTTCTAATATTGATTTGTGTGAATGTGTAGAACCATCCCAGGTGGCAACACAGCCAAGGCATTGAAGTCCTACCATATCCTACATTTTGGAAAGGTACGTAGTGGACGTATGGGCACCCCAACGGTACATGTATCTTATATACTTATTGTTATGCATTGTGGATGCAAGTATATATGTGGTATTGCATTGTGGATGCAAATACATGTTATGCATGATGTTTATAGATGCATATGATTATTGGTGCACATCCCATGAGTCGTGGTCATCCCTTGATGATTTTAATGCTTGCCGCTATTTGGTTTGGTTCCGCTAAATGTGAAGCGAGGGGTGGGAGCGCCGCATGTCACATTTGAGTGTGGTTATCATATAGGGCGAGGAAAGGGTATTTGCCGCTCAATGAGAGGCGAGGGGTGGGAGTCCCGCAGTCCATTGAAGCGAGGTTATCCTATGCCGCCTATATGTAAATAAGCGAGGGGCATTAAAATACATTGTGATGGACAGACTAGGGATTGGTGATCAGTATTTGGTATTGATGAGCTGGTATATGTCATGACATGTTTAGACCATTAAAAATAATCTATTGATTATACTCATGAGTTATGGTACAGGGACAACCAAACGGGAAGCGTTTGAAATGCATGGGGAAAACAGGAAGTGTTTTATTATGATTATGCATTTACGCTTTATCTTCATATTGTGTTGAATATGAATGATTATTATTGCTCATGTTTGGGGGTTGTCCTTGTAGGTACACGTTTGGCATGATAGAAGGGCTAGACGGGTTGAGATGGTGAGCTTTTGAGGATGCTTTTGGGACTTGAAGGACAGGATTATTTTGGATAGTATCTACTCTAGGAGTAGTATAAAACTATAATTGAAAACATTCATTGATTGGAATGTAATTAATCCTTTTGGTAGTCCTTATTTTTTTGGCATGTAATGCTTAAGCTCATAAACTCAACACGTTCTTTTACACTCTGATCATTATATTAGCTCTATTATGCCTTGATTCCGCACTTAAGGATTAGGGTCCTTACATTAGTGGTATCAGAGTAGTGGTTAGAGAACCCGGGAACGAGTGAAGGGTAGCCTTAGCATGATTGGCTAGGTGCTTACATTTGAAGCATGTTTATGCATGTGGTGCATATTAATGTATATCCTGTTGTACTAACGTGCTTATTCGCATTCCTGTTATCTAACGGCATAACATATATATTGCTTTGGAATTGTTGTTAACATTTGTGTTACAGCATGGCTGCTAATGAGGAGGTTGGAGATGTTGGTAGTGTGAATGCAAGTATCGGACAGGCAAACCCTCTACCTCCACCGGCCGTAGGCATGGAACCAGTGGTTCAGTTATTACTACCGGGTGAGATCAGTTTGACGCAATTTCTGTCTTACCATCCGCCCCGGTTTGAGGGGACAGAGTCCGGAGAGGAGGCTGAAGAGTGGCTGGAAAGACTTGAGCAGATCTTTGTATCGGCTCCTTGTGCTGTGACAGCTTGGCTGAGGCTGGCGGAGTTTCAATTAGCCAAGAAACCTCTGATGTGGTGGAGGAGCACGGTGATGGAGCTAAGAGCACTGGGTGCTGTGATTGACTGGACACTCTTCAGGACTAGGTTCCTGAACCGGTACTTCTCCGCAGCGGCGAGACAGACAAAGGAGGATGAATTTACAAGTTTGAAGCAGGGGAACATGACAGTGGCAGACTATGCCACACGGTACTCTTCGTTGCTGAGGTACGTTCCCCACATTGCCACCAGTGGGCACGCTAAGATGAGGAACTTTATGAAGGGATTGCGACCGGAGCTCTATGACCGGGTTATCACTAATAACCCAACTTCTTTTGATGATGCTCTCACAAGGGCGGAGCTTGCCGAGCTAGGAGTGGGAGCTTATGCTAGTACTATGCCACCACCAGTACCGCAACAAAGGCAGACTAGTGACAGTTTGAGGCCCCGGGGAGAACCATTTAAGCCTCGTGGCGCCTCTTCATCTTCACGTTTTGGTGGAAAGAAGTACTTTGGTCAGAAACAGGATGGCAAGAAGGGCAATTGGTCGGCCAATCGAGGGTCTTCACAAGGGGATAGGCCGGAAGAGCCGAGGTGCAACAATTGTGGAGGGCCACATTCTTCAAACAAGTGTCCTGCATGTTATATCTGTGGCAAGATGGGCCACATCGCTCGGTATTGCCCCACTCGGGGAGGACAGTCTGAGTTTCAGGGCAACAGGCCGAGGTTTGATGATAGGACAGTGCAGCAGAGGCAGCAGTTTGGGCCTCGACCATCGGGAGGTCAGACAGTAGGACCGCCCCAGGGACAGGTGTATGCACTGACCAGAGAGCAGGCTCAGGCAGCCCCAGAGGAGGTGATCGCCGGTACGTGTCATTTATTTACGTACCCTGCTTTTATTTTGATCGATACAGGTGCCTCCCATTCTTTTGTATCGATGGGTTTTGTGGAAAGACACCATATGCGCACGTCTTCTTTACCCACGCCTCTTTTTGTCTCGACACCCACTGGAAGAAATGTCGTTGCTGATCGGTTTATGGCAGACTGCCTCATTTATTTTGAGGGCAATGAATTGAGATCAGACTTGATTGTGCTGGGTATGTCAGACTTCGACTGCATCTTGGGTATTGATGTTCTGAACAGATATCAGGCAGTGGTAGATTGCCGGCAGAGGACAGTGAAGTTCAGACCTGAGTTGGGCAGTCAGTGGACCTTCTATGGCAACGGTTCTCGTGCGAAGATTCCGTTGATTTCAGCGATCAAGATGACTCAGTTGTTGGAACGTGGCCACACGGGTTATCTTATCTATGCCGTGGACACGTCTGGGAAGAGTAAAGAACTAAGAGTTGAGGATGTACCAGTGGTAGCAGAGTTTGCTGATGTATTCCCAGAAGAGATCCCAGGATTCCCACCGGCTAGGGAAGTTGAGTTTGGGATCGAGCTGTTGCCAGGGACATCCGCTATCTCTCGTGCACCTTATAGGATGGCACCGGCTGAGTTGAGAGAGTTGAATGAACAGTTGCAGGATCTCCTTGACAAGGGATATATACGCCCGAGCGTGTCGCCATGGGGCGCACCAGTTCTCTTTGTGAAGAAGAAGGACGGTTCGATGCGGTTGTGTATCGATTACCGGCAACTGAATAAGGCTACAGTGAAGAATAAGTATCCTCTCCCAAGGATAGATGACTTGTTTGATCAGTTGCAAGGTACCAGGGTGTATAGCAAGATTGATTTGAGATCCGGGTATCATCAGATTCGAGTCAGAGAGGAAGATGTGCAGAAGACAGCATTCCGGACCCGATATGGACATTATGAGTTCCTAGTGATGCCGTTCGGCGTGACGAACGCTCCAGCAGTCTTTATGAGCCTGATGAACAGAGTGTTTCAGCCGTATCTTGATCAGTTCGTCATTGTGTTTATTGACGACATTCTCATCTACTCCCGGAGTGAGGAAGTGCATGTGAAACACTTGAGGACAGTGCTTCAGATTCTCAGAGAGCATCAGTTATATGCTAAGCTCAGTAAGTGTGAATTTTGGCTGAGCAGTGTAGTGTTTCTGGGGCATGTCATATCGAGCAGCGGGATATCTGTAGATCCCAAGAAGATTGAGGCTGTGATGGAGTGGGCTGCCCCCACTTCTGTACCTGAGATCCGGAGTTTTCTTGGCTTGGCCGGGTATTATCGACGCTTTGTCGAGGGCTTTTCGAAGATTGCCAAGCCGCTGACTCAGTTGACCCAGAAGGGAGTGCCTTTCTTTTGGTCAGAAGCTTGTGAGGAGAGCTTCCAGGAATTAAAGCATCGTTTGACGACGGCGCCAGTGTTAGTGATCCCTACGGAGAACTCCAGATTTGCTCTGTATACTGACGCATCACTTCAGGGCCTTGGGTGTGTTCTGATGCAAGATAAGCATGTGGTAGCTTATGCATCGAGGCAGTTGAAGCCGCATGAGACCAGATATCCAGTTCATGACTTGGAATTGGCGGCTATCATCTTCGCCCTGAAGATTTGGAGGCATTATTTGTATGGTACTTCATTTACCATTTACACGGATCACAAGAGCCTCAAATTTTTATTCACTCAGGCAGAGCTGAACATGAGGCAGAGGAGGTGGATGGACCTACTCAAGGACTATGATTGCGAGATAGAGTACCATCCCGGGAAAGCCAATTTGACAGCAGACGCTTTGAGCCGGAAAGTGAGGAGCTCTGCTGAGGACGTCATCCATTTGTCGGCTATGATGACCTCCTATTGCCATCTGGGCTATGATTTCGACATTGATGCATCACCTGTGCATGTATCGACTTTGTTAGCTGAGCCAGATATCTATGAGAACATCAGGAGAGCTCAGAGGTCAGATGATGAGGTTCAGAGGTGGTTATCTTTAGTACATCTTGGTCAGCCAACGAAATTCAGAGTGGCCAATGACGGGTCTTTGAGATTGGGTGACCGTTGGGTGGTTCCGAGTACGCCGGAGTTGCGTAAAGGAATCTTGGAGCGAGCTCACAGTAGCAGACTTAGCATCCACCCAGGCGGGAAGAAGATGTACATAGATCTGCGTGGTCAGTTTTGGTGGAAAAGGATGAAGTCTGATGTCGCCGCTTTTGTAAAGAGGTGTTTGATCTGCCAGCAGGTTAAGGCAGAGAGACAGAGACCTGGCGGCGAGTTGAGAAGCTTGGAGATACCGAAGTGGAAGTGGGAGCACATTTCCATGGACTTCGTGACTCATTTGCCGAGGAGTACTTCAGGCTTTGATGCTATTTGGGTGATTGTGGACAGATTGACTAAGGTAGCCCACTTTATCCCCTATAGCATGACATTCACCTTTTTGAGGATGGCGCAGTTGTATATTAGAGATGTGGTGAGATTGCATGGGATCCCCGTTTCCATAGTGTCAGATCGAGATCCGCGATTCACATCTCATTTCTGGGAAGGCCTTCAGTCAGCCTTGGGAACTGAAGTCAGATTGAGCACTGCTTATCATCCTCAGACGGATGGCCAGACCGAGCGCACTATCCAGACGCTCGAGGACATGTTAAGAGCTTGTGTTTTGGAGTTCGATGCCTCTTGGCAGGATTCAGTGCCTCTGGTAGAGTTTTCTTATAACAACAGCTACCAGGCGAGTATTCAGATGGCTCCGTTTGAAGCTCTTTATGGCAGGCGGTGTAGATCACCCTTGTGTTGGGATGATTTGGACCGCAAATCGGTTGGAGGACCGGAGTTGATTCGGGAGATGGAAGAAAAGATAAAGACGATAAGGCAGAAAATGAAAGCGGCCCAGGACAGACAGGCAGCTTATGCAAATAAACGACGGAGACCGTTGGAATTTCAGTTGGGAGATAAGGTCTTTTTGAAGATCTCTCCTTTCAGAGGCGTTGTACGATTTGGGATGCGCGGAAAACTGTCTCCGAGGTATGTTGGACCGTACGAGATTTTGCAGCGCATTGGCACCTAAGCTTACCGACTGGCCTTGCCGCCTTCTTTATCTGGTATACATGATGTGTTTCATGTATCGATGCTGCGGAAGTATGAGCCGGATCCATCGCATGTTTTACAGCCTTCCGAAGTTCAGTTGGAATCCGATGTGTCTTATGTGGAACGGCCTGTCAGAATTCTGGATCGAGCAGACCGTAGACATCGGAACAAAGTGATACCTATGATCAAGGTTCAGTGGGATCACAGGGGTGTCGAGGAGGCTACGTGGGAGACGGAGCGGCATATGGTGCAGCACTACCCGGAACTATTCTCTGGTATGTGTTTATGTTTAGTTTCCTTTTGGGGTAAGTGCATGTGATTTCGAGGACGAAATCTTATAAGTAGGGGAGTATTGTGATATCCCCGAAATGATTAATTGCAATTTGGTGCGTTAATTGTGATTATATGATTAATTATGTGGTAATTAATTATGTGTTGGAATTATTATGTTGAAATGCTTAGTCACGTGTTAGAGTGACCCGGGATAGCGTTTCAGAGTGCATGTTGGGCATGTTGGGAATTATGGTTGGAAGCATGATTTATTTGCCTTGGTTAGCAATTAATTAGAAATCATGTGTTTAATTGGTATTTTGATGCATTTTGAGTTAATGCTTTGGAACATGTTGGGGTGTTTTATACACCATGGGTTGTGGATTGCATTTTTAATTAAACTCAACACTTTTATACCCCACCTCATCCACTCATTCTTACTTTTCACTTTACCAAACAAACACCCAAACCCTTCCCCTTTCTCCCCATTTTCGAGTTCCAACTTAAGGGTGAAGAGAAGTTCTTGCAAAACCTTGATTTGTGGAGTTTGTTGGGTTTTTGAGATCCCCAAGAGGTATGGGTACCTCATGGTTATTTTTTGTAAGGTTTTGTTTAAGTTTGATATGGTTTGAAGGATTTTCAAATGGGTTTGTGTTGGGTTGTTGTGGTTTTGGTATTATTTTGGGTGGATGTTAAATATATGAGTTAATGTAGATGTTATTGATGGTTTTGAGTGGTTTTGTATGGTTGGAGTTGGATTATTTGAGTTTGTTTGTGTTGGGGTTGAAGATGGGTGAATAGTGCCCGAAAATCGGATGCCCAGAGCTCGGCGATCGATCGGTGCCTTCCGCGATCGATCGCGAGCAACGATGCTGGAGGCAGTGGACTTCAGCGATCGATCGCGAGTTTGGCGCGATCGATCGGCGAGGCCGCGATCGATCGGCGCAAACTCAGCGACCGATCGCGGATTGTTTAAATTTGTTGCCCGAGACAGTGAGGTCTCGCGATCGATCGGGGCCTTATGGTGATCGATCGCGAGACACCAAAAAATGTTGTTTTTGGTTATTTTTGTAGGATTTTTGGTATTGGACTATTATTGGGTTCTAATATTGATTTGTGTGAATGTGTAGAACCATCCCAGGTGGCAACACAGCCAAGGCATTGAAGTCCTACCATATCCTACATTTTGGAAAGGTACGTAGTGGACGTACGGGCACCCCAACGGTACATGTATCTTATATACTTATTGTTATGCATTGTGGATGCAAGTATATATGTGGTATTGCATTGTGGATGCAAATACATGTTATGCATGATGTTTATAGATGCATATGATTATTGGTGCACATCCCATGAGTCGTGGTCATCTCTTGATGATTTTAATGATTGCCGCTATTTGGTTTGATTCCGCTAAATGTGAAGCAAGGGGTGGGAACGCCGCATGTCACATTTGAGCGTGGTTATCATATAGGGCGAGGAAAGGGTATTTGCCGCTCAATGAGAGGCGAGGGGCGGGAGTCCCGCAGTCCATTGAAGCGAGGTTATCCTATGCCGCCTATATGTAAATAAGCGAGGGGCATTAAAATACATTGTGATGGACAGACTAGGGATTGGTGATCAGTATTTGGTATTGATGAGCTGGTATATGTCATGACATGTTTAGACCATTAAAAATAATCTATTGATTATACTCATGAGTTATGGTACAGGGACAACCAAACGGGAAGCGTTTGAAATGCATGGGGAAAACAGGAAGTGTTTTATTATGATTATGCATTTACGCTTTATCTTCATATTGCGTTGAATATGAATGATTATTATTGCTCATGTTTGGGGGTTGTCCTTGTAGGTACACGTTTGGCATGAGCTTTTGAGGATGCTTTTGGGACTTGAAGGACAGGATTATTTTGGATAGTATCTACTCTAGGAGTAGTATAAAACTATAATTGAAAACATTCATTGATTGGAATGTAATTAATCCTTTTGGTAGTCCTTATTTTTTTGGCATGTAATGCTTAAGCTCATAAACTCAACACGTTCTTTTACACTCTGATCATTATATTAGCTCTATTATGCCTTGATTCCGCACTTAAGGATTAGGGTCCTTACAATAAATGAGGCAGTCCGCAAGAAACTGATCAGTAACAACATTTCTTCTAGTGGGTGTCGAGATCATAAGAGGCGTGGTAACGAAGACGTGCACATATGGTGTCTCTCCACAAAACCAACAGATACAAAAGAGTGGGAGGCACCTGTATCTATCAAAATAAAAGTAGGGTACATAAATAAATGACACGTGCCAGTGATCACCTCTTCCGGAGCTGCATCGTCCTGCTCTCTAGTCAGTGCATACACTTGCTCCCACTGTCTGACCTCCCAATGGTCGAGGCATAATCTGATGCCTCTGATGAACTGTCATATCATCAAATCTCGGCCTATTCATCCTGAAATCTGACTGTCCTCCCCGACTGGGGCAATACCGAGAAATATGGCCCATCTTGCCACAACTGTAACAAGCTGGGCAGTTGTTCGATGAGTGTGGCCCTCCACAATTATCACATCTTGTTTACCCCGTTCTATTCACTTGCATGGGTCCCCGGTTGGCCGATGTATTGCTCTTCCAGCTCTCCTATTTTCGGTTAAAAGATTCCTTCCCACTGAATCGGGAAGATGAGGAAGCTCCACGAGGCTTAAACTGCTCTCCTCGTGGCCTCAGACTGTCAGCAACTGATCTCTGCGGTGGCACATGTAGGGGTACAATATCAGCATAAGCCCCAACTCCAATCTCTGCCAGTTCTGCTCTAGTAAGAGCATCATCGAAAGAAGTGGGGTTGTTGGTGATAACCCGATCAAACAGTTCTGGACGCAACCCCTTCAAGAAATGCCTCATCTTGGCATGCTCACTAGTAGCGATATGAGGGACGTACCTCAACAGTGATGAATAGTGCATGGCATAATCTGAGACAGTCATGTTTCCCTGTTTCAAGTTGGTGAACTCGTCCTCTTTCATCTGTCTGGCCGTAGCTGAGAAATATCGATTCAGAAACCAGATTCTGAACAAGCTCCAATCGATCAGTACTCCTTGAGCTCTCAACTCCATCACAGTTGTCTTCCACCACATGGAAGACTTCTTAGTTAGTTGAAATTCCATTATTCTCAGCCAAGTAGTCTTGGCACAGGTTGCCGACACGAAAATTTGTTCTATTCTCTCTAACCATTCCTCCGCTTCTTCCCCAGTCTCTGTTCCCTCAAAACGGGGCGGATGGAAGTTCAAGAACTGTGTCAGGCTCAGTTCCCCAAGCAGTAATGGCTGCACCACAGGTTCCACACCCATAGCAGGTGGAGGTAGGGGATTAGTCTGGGCAATGCTTGCATTCACACTCCCTATATCCCCCACTTCCTCATTGAGGTTCTCCAGATTTATAGCCGCCATGCTGTAATACAAGGGTTAACAACAATACCAAAACAATTCATGTATTACACCGTTAGATAACATAAGCAGTAATAAGCATGTTAGTATAACAATATATACACCAATATGCACCTCATGCATAAACATGCTCATAATCAAACGCCTAGCCAACTTGTTGCTAAGGCTACCCTTCACTCATTCCCGGGTTCTCTAACCTTGCTCTGATAACACTAATGTAAGGACCCTAATTCTTTAAGTGCGGATTAAAGGCATAAGTAGAGCTAACATGTATAATCAGAGTATAAAAGTTAGTGTTGAGGCCTTGAGCCTTAAGAATTTATATGCCAAGTTAAGAACTTCCACTTCCCTAACAAATGAATGTTAATCACCATAGCTTTACACTACTCCTAGAGTAGATACTTTACAAAATAATCATGTCCTTCCTTATCAAAAGCGCTCTTCACAAGCTCACCGCCTCACCCCGTCCTTAGCCCCTTTTTATGCCAAAATGTACCTACAAGGACAACCCCCAAATCATGAGCATATAATAATCCATATACAACACAATGTGATTATAAGGCGTAAATACATAAACCGTAATTATAAAACACTTCTTGTTTTTCCAATGCATTTTAAACGCTCCCTTTTGGTTGTCCCTGTACCATAACTCATGAGTATAATCAATAGATTATTTAATGGTTCCACAAATGTCATGACATATCACCATTCCATTATCACCAATCACCAATCCCTAGTCTGTTATAACAGTGTATTTTAATGCACCTCGCTTGTCATGACAGCGGCACTAATACCCATCGCTTCGACATATTAGCGGCATCAAATAACCTCGCTCAAATGCGACATGCGGCAATACCCTCGCTTCAACATTTGGCGGCAAATATTCTTTCCTCGCTACAATATGACAGCGGCAAGTATTCTATCATCGCTTCAAGTGACAGCGGCAAAGCATTAAAATCATCACTCTAATATAACCATGACTCATGGGATGTGCACCAAACAATCAACATACACATATGCAATCATAATGCATAGATCAACATGTATTTGCATCCACAATGCACAATTCAATATATACTTGCATCCACAATGCATATCCCAATGCGTATATAAATTACATGTTACCGTTGGGTGCCCGTACGTCTCTCTACGTACCTTTCCAAAAGTAGGATGTGGTAGGACTTTACTTCCTTGGTTGTGTTGCCACCTGGGATGGTTCTACACAATCACACAAACCAATATTAGAAGCCAATAATAGCCCAATACCAAAAATCCCACAAAAATAACTAAAATACCACTTTTTGGTGACTCGCGATCGATCGCCACAAAGCCCCGATCGATCGCGAGATCACACTGCCCGAGTCAACAAAATTATGCGCTCGGCGATCGATCGCCACACATATGGCGATCGATCGCCAAGTGTCCCTGCCGCACACTGCCTGCGCGCGATCGATCGCCAAAAATGGGCGATATATCGTCGCTTCCTGTAACCTAAAAATTCACCATTTTTGCACCATTTTTCCTCCCCAAACCATATCACAACATCAAAACACTATAAACCTTCAATAAACACCTTAATACCACCAAAAATCCAACACCCAACCAAACTCAACACAACCCCAAAATCATACCATTTTTAAATCCCAAAATCAAACCCATTTCAAAATAAAACCTCATAAAAACATCAAGGAGGGATCCATACCTCTTATGGACTTCAAATCCTACCAAGAATCTCACAAACAAGGTTTTTGTAAAGATTTCTCCTCCTCCTTCTTGCCAAAAACATGAATGGGGTTTGATAGGGTTGGGAGAGTGAAATTTGTTGGTAAAGAGTGATGGGGGTGAGGGTTTAGTGGGGTATAAGTGGGGGGTTAAATAAAATATGTACCCCAATAATTAGCATGATATATAAAATATCTCAACATGATATTTTAAAAGCATTTTACAAAAATGACCCATAACCTCAATTAAAACATGCTTCACCAAAATAATCTTTATCCACCACAATTAAATCATGTCAGTACCCAAATTCCCAACATGCATCATATGCACCCTGAAATGCATTACCAGGTCACGTCCACATGTGACCAAGCATTTCTCATATTAAATAAATTCCCACACTAAATTAATTAACACCATAATTACCACATAAACATAATTAATGCACAAATGCATATAATCATTTCGGGGATATCACATAGTCGGTAGATTATGATAGACTTCTGTTCAACTCATCAGCATATTTAACCCATTACTTATCACGATCGGTAGATTACACTCCATCGGTAGTAGGGGTGTAAACGAATCAAACATGTTCATGAACTTTTCGAGCCGGCTCGATAAATATTTGATTAAAATTCGAAATTCTCGAATTCGAGCCAAACTCGAACATGTTCGAACTTTTTTCGAGCATGGCTCGATCCCAAATTACTTTGTTCGATAGTTAACAAGCCGCTCGCGAACTTTAACATTTTATTAATATAATATAATTATATATTAAATAAATATATTTCGAACATTTTGGGTATTTATTTTCGAGCAATAATGCGAATAGCTCGTGAACATGTTCGAACATTTTTGAGGCTAACTCGAACTCGAACTTTGATCCGAGCCGAACTCGAGCCAAATTTTTGAAACTATTCGAACTTCGAATTGAACTCAAATATAACTATTTTGAGCCGAATTCGAACCTTAAAATTTTCTGCATATTCGGCTCGATTCGGTTCGTTACACCTCTAATTGGTAGTCTGCTCAGTAGATATATATCAAAACCTGATATCCAATAATTTTCCCCTTTTTGATATTATCTCAATTCATCATCATCGGTAGAGGTACTTTGGATATATCGGTTGACTTTGTAAGCGTAGCTTTGACTATTCGGTTGCGCTCCTTTGTTGTACCAAAACAAAGTGATCCAGCAATTTCCCCCTTTCTGGTACTAACAAAACATAAGCTCTACTGATAGCTTGATTGGAAGAATACATGGACAACTGGTACTGACTAAGAGCAATAAGCCTCTACTAATAGCTGCTCGACTGATGTGTTTCAATGCAACAGGGTAGTCTACTTGCTAAGGTTCCAATAGACTCCAGTAGAGATTCTCTTCTGGTTTGAATCCCGATGGTCGACGCCTACTGGTTAAGTCTACTTCTCAAGGTCTATTGCTCCAAGTAGAGAGGTCTATTGTCTGAAGTCAAGTTCAAAATAAATGAACTGAATTTTGAAATCTCCAAAATAGATATAGTATGCTCAGCTGATCTTCTTCATCTGCAACAGATGTTCCCCCTCAAATATTCGTTTCTCTAATTTGTTATGTTGGGTACATCGGTTGACTTGTTGTGATCGGCAGAGAAAATGTTCAAAATAAATGAACTGCTCACTTGATGGAGTTGGTAGTGGTCGATGTTTAATAAATAAACGGAAGCAGCAAACACTTAGTTCAAAATAAATGAAGCTAAGTTCCAGAAAGTATGTTCAAAATAAATTAACTACTTGAACATTTCTTCAAAAATGTGCAAAATATATCATCTGATTAGCACAACTCTTCTGATCTGATTTTGTTCTTGTTCCCCCTCAGCTGATGGTTCCTTATCTGATAATAATAAGGCCCAACCTATTCTGGAGTCTGATCGGTTATAATGATCATCGGTTGACTTTGTCAATGAGCACATAATCTGTTCTGGTCGTTGTCCACAGCTTGACTGATGAAAAATTGATGTCCGTAGAACATATGCAATAAAGTCAACCGATGGTTCTTGATAGAAAGATAAAGCCATTAAGCATTCGTAGAGTAGATAACTTCCTCAATCCATCTTCTGTTGAGATCAGGAAGAATATCTACTGATCAATAACTATTCATCGGTGGAGCTTCTTGCAAGACATAGTCTACTGAAGCTCAAACTCCGCTGATGAAATCATAGTGTCTGCAAAATAATATTCCACAAAAAATATTTTCAAATGAAAGCAAATGGAATACTGCAGAAATCTGAAGCCATCAGATTGAGTATTCTATTAAACAATAAAACCTGGCTCTGATACCACTTGTTAGGATCGGGTGTGCAGATAGAAGGGGGTTAAATATCTGCACCGGCTCTACTTATCAAATATGCTTTGGTCGTGTTAGCAACCAAAAGCTGATTTCTTGTTTAAAGACTGTTCAGTCGAGTAACTGAATAAGCGCGAAACAACGAATAAGTTGAGCTGATGACGATAGTCTACTGGACAAATAACAACGTTAGACAAGGTCTACCGGACTAATGAAAAACACAGTATACTACTGAAATGATCATAGTAGACGAGATCTGCTGAACTGAATACAGTAGACAACGTCTACTGGGCTAAGAATAACTCGGTGTCTACTGGCAAGCAATATGTCTATAGTCTGCTGAGTAGACACCAACAGGTAATATGTGCAGTAAGCAAATGCAGAAAATAAACGATGCAAGGTTTGTTTCTGGAAGTTCGAAACACAACGCTTCTACATCTCACATTCTCTCTTTCCACGAAGGATCCACTAGAAGACTTTGAGTAATACAATCCCGTTGTACAACCCTATTCAGTCCTGGATTTACACACACAGTACCAGACTGAAACTCCTAGCAACTCCACAGCTGATGTCACTTTTACAGCTTGGATCTACACAAATCACTTTGACACACAATCACAACTGTTATAATGAATCTTAACCAAGCTTCACTCTATTTAGACACTTAAAGCATATTAAATAATGTAAAGAGTGAGAGAAATGATTTTGCAAAGTGTTGCAAAATCACAGTATTGAAGATCTCTTTGAAGATCTGATATGTCATTGACGCGGTGCCTGTAACTGCTTCTTTATGGAATTGATATGGCATTAAAGCGGTATGAATATGAGCTTTATCTTCCTTAAGCTCTTTCAATGGTTGCCACTTCTGAAATGCTTAATGAATGTTCATTGAAGAGTATAGCATTCGCAGTTCCTCTCATGTACATCATTGTGCATCTATGCATCTTGTGCATCCCAACATCCCTTGCATCATTTCAAATGTTCTTGGATCTGGGTTTTTTATACTTGAAGGATGCAACGGTGATATCTGTAAATACCAGAGTCCATATGATCAGCATTAAATGCATTTTCGTCTTTAGCCCAAAATAGTACTTGAGCATTTAATGCGCTTCTACAAATCTGCAACTTTCCTCTTATATCTTATAACGACTAGTTGATTAGTACAGAGAACATTTGAAATACCCTACTGATGCTTCTTCATCGGTAATGTTTTGCTCTACAAAACATTTCTTCTTTAGTCGGTAGAGTAGTAGTAGTCAGCAGACTACACTTCATCGGTATCAGGTAGATTAACTCGACTGTTTTATGTAGTCGGTAGACTATGATAGACTTATGTTCAACTCATCAGCAGACTTAACACATTACTTATCGCGGTCGGTAGATTACACTCCATCGATAGTCTGCTCAGTAGATGTATATCAAAACCTGACATCCAACATAATTTACAAAACGTTCCCTTATCTTTACGAGTATAATTGTAAATGAACATATATTCTGAGGGTGGTATAAATAATTTTTAAAGTTTACGAGTGTAAATATACGTTTTGAAGACATCAGTAGAATTTGAAGTTAGATGATTATTATTGTAATTATTGCAAGCTTAATAGGAGATATATGTAATTAACCCTAGTATAAATAAATATTATATTATTGTTGTTATTATTATTATTATTATTATTTATAACAAGAAATTATTGGAAAAAAATATTTTTAATATATTTAAATGAGCTTTCCGAAGTTATCCTGATCAAATAAAAAATTAGATAAAACATGTAATTACATTTGTCATATTATTTATTTCTTATAACTCCTATAAAATAATCATGGTTTTTTATTAAACTTTTTTACAACCATTATAATTATTAACTATATGACTAATATGATTTTTTATTCATGGTACAAGCAAAAATGACTAAATCAAAAATTAGATAAAACGTGTGGATCTTCATGTGTTATTTAATTCCTTGTCAATAAAATACACTTGCACAATTTTCTCGTTAGAATAATCGGTTATGTTATGCCGTGAGGATCGAGAAAATTAGTAGACTACTAACTATTTGTCAGTGTTTTCAAAATCGGACTGAATATAAAATCGATGTTATTCCTTTTATAGGTTCGATCGGTTGAACCGACTAACCCAATTTTTTCATTAGAGTAGTTGGTTTTGTATGCCGTGAGGATCGAGAAAATTAGTAGACTACTAACTTTTTGTCAGTGTTTTCATAACAGTACCATACATGAACGTGATGCTATTACTGGTTACAGGTTCGACCGATTGAACCAATGGTTCAACCGATGATGTCGTCAACATTATGTAATATCTATGTTAATTTTGTAAAATAAATATACCATGTATTACTATAGTTTAAAGTTATTCACAATAAAAAAGATATCATTATAATGACATAGCATGTCCAACTTAAAAATACAACTTCAAAAACCACATCAAATCAAATGTCTAACATAAAAGAAAAACAATAAAACATCTCAAAAATAATAAGCAATACCCAAAAAGAACAAGTCCTAAAATCATAAAATAATATTTAAAAAATTATGAAATGATCCACATCTTTTACGAGAAACTAAACAATATATATATATATATATATATATATATATATATATATATATATATATATATATATATATATATATATATAGCATACAAGACACATTTATAAAATTATATATTTTTTGATAAGATATATATAAAATATTATTTTATAATTATTTCAATAACCATATATTATATATAAACCTTAACAAAAATAAAAAAATTAAAATTTAGAAAAAGAGAAAAATGAAGGAGTCAGTCGGTTCGATGATCGACCGATTCACCGATTGAATCTGTTTTTGATCAGTTCAATATGGTTCCCACCGGTTTTTTAGCAATGTGTTTTAGAGGGTCAACCAGACTTGAGCAAGCACCAATCATTGGTTGAACTGTCCGATTTTCAAAATAATGCTACTTGTTTTATAATATAAAATTTATTATAATTTAAATAAAAAATAAAAAAATAAATTCAAAAAGTAAATATATAATTTCATATATATTTTTAGCGAGACGATGGTTAGAGTGCAATGAATTTTATTTAACGAATGACAATATTTTTAGAGGTATTTTAAACAATACTTACGTTTTTCAAAATTATCTTTTGGGTGCTAAGCCGATTGTTGATACTTGAGGTCACTTCGAGGAGGTGATACTAATCGTTAATTTAAATTTAATGTTTTTAAAATAAATAATATATTAATTTTGTTTAAATAACATGAGACATTTGTTAGCATAAATGCCCAGCAAGCCAATGTTGGCCCGATGGGCTTTATGGACCCTAGCCCAATTAGCTAACCACTATAAATATAACCTTGTCTAGGGTTAAATCATAAGAATTCCATTCACTCTCATAGAAACGCTAACATCAAACTAGCACTGGTGTTGGCTTGTAGATCTGGTCAGGTTGATTGGACTCGAGGGACTACCGCTATCAGATTCACATCGGTGAACGGTAATCTCTTTTCGTACATTAATATTCGATATTTGCATGTTTATATATGAATCAGGCGCGATCGACCGTCCCTGGGTCAGATCTGTTTATTGTATTATTTCCGCTGCGTTTGGATCTGGCGCCTGGGTACGGAAACCCAACAGTGGTATCAGAGCCAGGTTGCGCTTTGATTCATATATTTGATAATTAATTTTTATTAGATTGTTTCCCATCAATGATAATCGTGTTTAAATTTCACAAATTTTGGAATCCGGAAAATACAGAAATTGAGTTAAAAGGAGTTTTAACTTCAGACCCACAAATTGACCGACCCGGAAATCGTTTCTGGTCGTCACCTCCGTGGAGCACCGGCGGTCGGCGGTTCGCTGCAAGTCTCGTGCGGCGGCGACGCGGCAGAGAATAGTTCTCCGCCATCGTGCGCTGCCTGCGTAGCATGCGCAACCGGCCACTGGTTTTTCCTCGCATATTCACGGCCGTGCAGCGTAGAGGTATATTCACGAGCAGGCTGAGTGGAACGCAGGCGACGTGCATGGATGGCTTGCGTCCGTCGAGCAGCAGCGACAAAACGTTTGCCGCTGCCATGTTAGATCTGCACGAAGCTTTGCGCGGCGGTGGCAACGAAATTTGTTGCAGCACGGCCGCCATGAACGCTAGCGTGAAGCTTCGGGATGCGAGATCCCGGTGGCAAAGCAAAAGCGTGGTCGGCCCTTGGAGGCGGCGGCGGCTGCTACTGAATGCTAGGGTTTGAGAAACCCTAATATTTATTTGGGAGGGATGATAAACAGTGCATTTGCCCTAATTTTCGATTTTTTTTAAAAAAAAAAAAAAAATTATTTTTATTAAATCCGAAAATAGGGTATTTTGGGTTGAAATTGATTTTCTAATTTTGGTTCCAAATTGTTTGGAGTCAATAAATTATTTTGGGTCATTTTAGATGTTTTATCCGGATATTATTTTTGAAATAAATCATAATACTTAATTTATTAAAAATGTGATTTTTAATTTATTAAATGTAAAAATAGAGATTTTACAATTAGTTGAAAATTTAATTAATTGAAAATTGAATGAAAATGTTTCATTTAATTTGTTAATTTTATTTTTGGCTAATATTATGATTTGGGGTATTTTACCAAGTAATTGAAAATTTAATTAACTGAAAATTAAATGAAAGTGTTTCATTTAATTGTTAATTTATTTTCGATTATCATTATGATTAAAGGTAACATAGTGATTTTACCAATTAATTGAAAAGTAATTAATTAAAAATTAAATAAAATGGTTTTATTTAATTTGTTAATTTCATTTTCAATTAATGATGCGATTAGTGGGGAAACGATAGAATAAATTAATTATTGTGCTCTAATTACATGTGATGTGATTAGTACAATTACATGTGATGTAATTGATTAGTTTAATGTTTAATTACATATGTTGTGATGCATGATGGATGATTACGGGCCTTGACCAATGTGTTTAGGTGAATGTTTAGGTTTTTATTGTTTCATTATAATTGTGTTTTTGGTTATCGGGTCTGCGAGCCTGCTCTCTCTATTTTCTGATGTATCCCACCCCGGATTTGTATCCCTATTCTCTTGTTTGCACGATTTAAATGTAAAATCATTAGAATTAGTGGGAGATCGAGATTGAAGATGGAGCATCAAGAATCAAGACATGTATAATGGAAGCAAAAATGTAATAGGATTGCATTACATACCTGCATCACCTTAGACAGACTTGTGATCCACGTATGGCTCACGTGGATCAATTAGGAAAAGGCCGTAATCGTCCATATTTATTTTTATTATGCATATGATGTATGATAAATGTTTGTTTGTATGTTTTATTAGTACATATGACTGCATGAATAAAACATAGTTGCATGAATCCGGCAAACAAACAAACGAGTACTTGATGAGATTTGAAAATTATTAAATCCCTCTTTTGAATATGATTCAAAACTTTTAATATCAAACTGCTAAGGGAGCTCAAAAGGGTTTGTTGCTTCCTGTCTTCCATCAACAGTTAAGCCATGAGACGCTACTTGTGTCATATTGCCTTACTCACCCACGTGGGGGGCATCTGGCATGGGAAAGCTGTGCGTTTAACTCCCACTTAATTAAGGGTGTGGTTATGTTAACCTTCTTACTCACCCACGTGGGGTCTTTTGGGCGTGACATTTCCATCCGTGGGATGGGTTAGTTTGACGTGAGAAGGCATAATTGTCCTGCCCACGTAGGGTTATGCCAATCGCGAGACAAATATCTTGGGGGTTGCATATGATGCAATTGTGATCTACCTTTAGTATCATGAAGCCGGTGGGCCCACGTCCGGGGTTTTAATGAGCTAGTTGGACTCCAAGCCCACTAAGAAAATATGATTTTCCGTTCATTTGTCATGAGGGTGATGAATTCGAAAAATTTAGTGGGAGCATTCAATAACTAAAGTCCATAGTTTTTGAATTAATTAATAATCAAACGGTTTGCTTATATTTTTCTGTTTATTCTCAGTATTGTGATTGCCGTGAATCCGATTGCATCAATTCTCGATACAAACAAAGTAACTGCACCAAGTTATTCTGATTGACTATTAATTTTAAAATAGTGCTTGCTTCTAAAAGGTGGCTATATACCCTTGGTGGGAGCCTCCTGTTGAAGTGTCTCCCGGTTCGTCTCATGAAGAGATTGCCACACTTGAGAAGTGATGGGACGATGATCTCTAGACTAGGTGCTATATGATAGCATCAATGTCACCAATGAGTTTCAACAATGATATGAGAAATTCGTTCACATTGCTGATATTTTCCAACACCTACAAATGTTGTTTGGTGAACGGACGCGATTACTGAGACTCGCGATTTCAAAAGAGCTATTTTCATTTCACATGCGAGATGGGGCTTCGGTCTATGAGCATGGTGTAAGAAAAATATCTCTTGTTGAGAAATTGGAAAATCTGAATGTGACAAATCCTCATTAACTGGCTATATATTTGATCTTATAGTCAAAATGTTGGAAACTCATGAGTCCTTGATTCAAAAGGAGAAACGTGTTCTTCTTGTCGAATCTTCTACCAATGGTAGGAAGAGTTCAAGGATAAAGAAGAGGAAGGGAAATGATTCCCAACCTCAAAAGACGAAAAAGGGTATAGTAGCAACTAAGAAATGAGAGACATCTATGTTTTCACTGCTGGTCACTAGCGCAAAATTGTAAGGAATACCTATACTAGAAGCGTTCTAGAAATGGTAAGTTATATATTGAAATTAAATGTTTCTATTGGTTCTACTTTCTTGGTATATGATGCCAGTTGTGCTCGCATTTTTGCAAAGAGTTGCATGTGATGTGAAGAAGTAGAGAGCCATAGGAAGGTGAAACCTACCTGAGGCTAAGCATTGTAGCAAGAGTTGTTGCAAAGGCTGTTTGAAACATTTATTTAATAGAAAATCTTGAACCGGTTAGGAACTGGTTTGAGCAATTATTTATTTGCTCTAGATTTAATCGTGAACATTGTTCCTATTTTGATAGAGAATGATATTCTTTTAAATATGCGAATGTGATTTGCAGTATTTTTTAAGAATGCACGTTTTATTGAATCTGGTGAACTTATGAATGATTAGTATGATTATATTCAAAGAATATAAAAGAATGATAACTTAAATCCAACATATATTTAGCATGTGTTGAATGTTCATTGAATTTGATTCATATGGACGTAAGTGGAGCACTAAATGTTAGTGCAAGATGATGTTGAGTTATCTTAAAGAGAATGTGATTCTCTCTGAGTAACTCTCTAAAGTTACATATTTGTTGAATATAATTCATACCAATGCAGTGACCAAAACTCCATATACGATATGGACTGAAAAATAATCCAAATTTTAATTTTGAGGTTGTTCTGCTTATGTGAAGCAGCCAGTGGGAGATAAGTTGGATAGTCGATCCATCTTATGTTATTTTGTGGAAATTTATATTATAATTTGCAGGCAAAGAGTTTGTTTCGCAAGTGCAATCTTTCTAGAGAAAATGTTTCTATTAGAAAGGATGACAAAATAATATAACTTGAAAGGGTTCAAGAACCACAAACCACTAGAAAAGTGAAAACAGTGAAATTAATTTAGTCAATCACAACCTTTGATTTACATATACCAAGGAGATTTGAAAATGTTTCAAGAGCTCCTGATAGAATGAATCTACTCCTTGAAAGTAGTCAATAAATAGACCATGGATATGATCCTTGGACTTTCAAGGAGGCGATGTCAGATATTGATTCGGGACATTGGCAAGATGCCATGAAATCTGAAATGGACTCCATGTACTCCAATAAGGTATGGGCCTTAGTAGATCATCTTTGGGAATTGTTCCCATTGGCTGCATGGATTTACAAGTGAAAGCTTGGAGTGGATGGGAAGGTAGTGACCTTCAAAGCTTGACTGGTGAGAAACAGTTATTCTCATAGGCAAAGAGTTGTTTATGAGAAAATTTTCATCGGTTATGATGCTATAGTCTATTTAGATTTTATTAGTTATATCTTTATATTATGAATATAAGATATGAGCAATGGATGTGAACACAACATTTCTCAGTGGTGGCATTGAGGTAGAAATGTAGCAGCCAAATGTGTTTACAACTTCTTGGAGTGAGAAAAATGTTTTCAAACTCTAGATATCCATTTATGGGCCTAAGAAGGCATCCCGAAGTTTGAACTTTTGTTTTGATAACATCATCAAAGTGTTTGGTTTTGTTAAAAATCCGGAAGTGACATATGTGTGCAAAAGGGTTAGTGGGAGCATGGTTACATTTGTGATGCTTTAAGTCGATTATATCATGCTCATTGTGAATGGTATTGGATTAATCGATTAAAGCATGATTATCTACTAATTTCTCCATGTAAGATTGAGAGAAGTGTCATACGTGCTTAGCATACGGATCTATAGGGATAGATCTAAAGGATGCTTGAGATCTCTCAATCTACGTACATAAACACTGTGCTAAAAGGGTTTAGCATAGAATAGTCGAAAAATGAGTTACTTCATAATATGTCATAGTGTTCATCTCTCGAGTCAATGGGTCTTAAAATTGATGAGGAGAGAGAAAAGATGACATTGGTACCTCATATTTCTACTTTTAATAGCATACTGTATGCTGTGGTATGTACTTGGCCTGATCTATGTTCTTAGAGTAATGGGCAGACATCAAACAGATCCCGGTGAAGGTCACTGGAAAACTGTGAAAATAATCCTCAAGTTCTTATGAAGAACTTATGATATGTTCATGGTTTTTGGATCTGTAAGTGGAGAAATAAAAGTTGAAGGCTAAGCTGATGCTAGTTTTTAATTTGGATGTAGATGATACCATATCGATGTTCGGATTTGTATTTAAGCTCAATGATGGTGATGTCTCTTGGACGTTCCAAGCAAAACACCACATTCGATTCCACCACTGAAGCTGAATACATTGCAGCATACGATGCAGCAAAGAGGCAGTTTGGATAAGAAATTTCATCCAAGAGTTGGGTGTAATTTCTAGTGCAGTTGACACAGTCCCTGTGTACTGTGACAACATTTGAGCTATTATGAATAGCCAAGATCTCATCAGGATCCAAACATATATTGAGAAATACTATCTAATGAGAGAGATGGTAGACGCGACATTATTATCGAGAGAATCGCTTCAACAAAAAAATATAGTGAATCCACTGACAAAGCATTTACAATGATTGGTGTCTGTTAGACATCTTGGGAAGATGGTCTTAAGACACATGAGTAGTTGGCTTTGGGAAAGTGAAAGATATTGTTGTCATACATGATTAAGTAAATCAATAGTTGATTGATTGTATCTGTAATCTTATTATGACAAATCTTTGTTTGAATATTAATATATATGGCACTTCTTCATCTGTTTACCCATGCATCTTGATGTATTGATGAAGTCCTTGAAGTTGCTATAGTCCATAGAATGTGGTTACGCATATGATGGTGACCATGAAATACATTCTCGACTGCGACTTCTAAATGTTCCTGGTCGATGAGCCTTCGAGAATGGGATATCGATATATGCTCGTTAGAGACTGGTATTCATGATGTGTCTAGTGTAGTGCGCCGTGTTTCATCGGCGTTGGCTTGGAGAAGTCAGCACACATGAATAGGTGCTCATTAGGAATGAGTTCACTGAACGACCCTACTCAGAATTCTATAAGTGGTTACCATTTGTCGAGTATAGAATTTCTAGTCATAGTTGTGCACCATTACTCCTCATGACCCGAGGCGTCATTGAGGTCTTGATAGATAGCTGTGTACTTTGATTTAATGACTGATCACATGTGGGTCATAAAGTCATTATTTTGGGTATTCAGTGATGCTGTCAGAGGCCTATGATTGTCGTTGGGGATTCACCACTGGTCTTGATGAACCAGGATGTCCTATGTGTTTTTCTATATATGTTCGAGGAATCTCTGGCCAGAGTGGGTAGTGCTTGTGAAAAATGAGTTTTTCATATACGCACACAATGAATCATATAACGTGAAACAAATACATAGTTATTGAAATCATAATTGGCCTCGACCGACCAATGCCCTAGATTCAATCGGGACATATTGAGTGAAAGGAATGTACTGCACGCTAACTATGGCTGACAGGTTCTCGTACGTTGCTAGTCATTTGTATCTAGGTCTTCGTGAAGCGCAGATGCTAGGCGCTACCCACGATCGGTAGGTTGTAGCTGGAATTATATTTCAGCCATTGTCTATTAAAGGAGTTTAATTGACAATGAGGCATTCAGGGTAAGCCCAAAGAAGTTGTTTGACTTCTAAAATCACAAAGGTTGTGATCCTACTGCTATGATACACTTGAGCCTCACTGGGTCACAATCAACCGGCCGCCGATCTATCGATGAGAATTGAGACTTAAATGTTAAGTGCTCAAACTGAGTGATTTAGAATAGATGAATTTAATTTTTGAAAGCTCCTCAATTTAGTGGAGTTCTATATTTGAAATTGTTTCATTTATAGAAAGTTCTAAAATTAAATCATTTGATATATTTATGTCTCATAATTATGTACATTGGTAGTACATCAAGTTGTTCAATTAGATTGAGTTACTTGGATTATGAGTTTGTAGTTTTGTGTTGGCTTTTGGGCAAGTGGGAGATTGTTAGCATAAATGCCCAGCAAGCCAATGTTGGCCCGATGGGCTTTATGGACCCTAGCCCAATTAGCTAACCACTATAAATATAACCTTGTCTAGGGTTAAATCATAAGAATTCCATTCACTCTCATAGAAACGCTAACACCAAACTAGCACTGGTGTTGGCTTGTAGATCTGGTCAGGTTGATTGGACTCGAGGGACTACCGCTATCAGATTCACATCGGTGAACGGTAATCTCTTTTCGTACATTAATATTCGATATTTGCATGTTTATATATGAATCAGGCGCGATCGACCGTCCCTGGGTCAGATCTGTTTATTGTATTATTTCCGCTGCGTTTGGATCTGGCGCCGGGGTACGGAAACCCAACAACATTAACGTATCTAGCTCCTTATTTCGTCCTATATATTGGACTACATTAATACAACTTTAAAAATAAATAATAATAATTTATTAATCAACCAAAACCTTAACAACAAATTATTTTACGACCTCTAACTATGGAGCGTCGTAACTAAACATTGATTTGTTACACGCACAAGTGTCCGAAAAATAAGTTTAAAATGTTGAATTGGGGTCTAACCAATTGAGCTGCAATAGCTCGTATTTTTAAGTGATTATACCGAAAGATTAGATTGTGTTGATTTTGGGAACACAAATAATTTTGGTTTTGATGTTAACAACACTTGTTATTGTGTTGCTAAGTGTGCAGTGAATATATCATGATTATGAGCTTGATGAATTGCAAAGAAATGGCTCAAAGATATAAGTTAACCAAGACTGAAATCTTGGCAGAGCGGATTGTTTCAATCATATCTCATAGCTCGGATATCGAAATTGCGTGCTTCCAAACAGGTTGAATACCAACTCAAAATACTAATATCTCACAATAGATTGGCTAGTTCGAATGTATCAAGGTGAAAACAGACAGCAAAATCGAACTGGACCGCGAAGAAACAACAAGCTGTTACAACAGACGAATATCAATCCGTTGGCCATAACTCTTAACTCGCTTGTTGGAACGGAACGATTTAATATGGGTTGAAAAGATAAGAAGAAGACCTACAAGTCATCTTCAGGAGTCGAGAGCTGAATCAGAGTTTAAGAAGGGCAAAAGATTCCTGCAATTTGCTAGTCCTGGTGCTGAAACATGGAATGTTTCAACATGCGCAAGGTCTCGTATTTCAAGCAGCTCGGTCTCATATCAACTCAGAATCAAGTGATTCTTGATTCTTTGGAAAGCTAAGGCAAATGACTACAACTGTCATGTTCATCACTTTTCCCATAAATCAAAGCATTAAGAGTTACAAGCAATAGATCGGAACATCAAATTATCAAGCTGGTCTGAAACTATCAAGATGAATCTTCCGAGGTGAAGGCTGAAAATACCGAGCTGATCCATCCAGACTGAACTTATCGATCTTGTCTTCCAAAGATTTCAGTCCTGTCTGAAATACGAAAGATAGCCCATATACAAGAATATAACCTTTGCAAGCTTGTGAATCCTGCAGAACCTTTTCCAATGGACATATTCTTGTGTCTACAAATATATATCATTATTGGAGGCTATAAATACAAGTCTTTGAATCTCAAATAAGAAGATTGAAGACCAATCCAAGAGAGATCAAAGCAAACTCACTTGGAATTCAAAATGAGCAGCCTACAAAAAAGAACAGCTTAGATAAGAGCAATCCCAGATTTTAGGCACCAGTTACCTTGCTACATTAGATCTACTTAGAGATCATTTGTGCCATCTATATTCACTATATTCATTGTATTTGAGAGCTCAAATAGATGAGTGAAAATCATTTTAACCGTTGATGATTATCAAAATGGATTGAGAGGTCTTTGTATGTGAGACATTAACGAGCATATATTTTTGAGTTGCTAGGAGTTCTAATTGGATGGAGAATGCCCAACTGGATCGATTTCGACAAAGAGTTGTATAAATAAGTCTTCTAGTGGAATCCTTCCATGAGGTGGAAGAAGGGAACACGTAGAACGATTACACACCTTCGAACTTCCATAAACAGATTGTAGGACCCAACGTCTAATCTCGTCATTAGTGCATTTATATCGTCAATTGTGTACACATTTTTTCAAAAGTAGGAAGTTCTCATTACATACCCCGTAATTAAGGTATCATTTCTATAAAAAATTTCGACAGAATCTCCCGGTAAACACGATTCCTGACACGAACACAATTAAAATATGTATACACTTCACAATGCACAACACGTATTCTCAATTCATTATGTAATTTTGCTCCCAAATAAATTGCATGCAACATCCGAATGAAAAGAGAAATTTCAAGATATTTATACAAACCATATACACATATCACAATATTCACAGCCGAACATTGAATAAACAAATGTGTATACTTGTATAAATGGCAGCACTTATCGCGTATGCCCAAATTAACCCCACTCAATTTTCAAGCTTGATAAGAAAAATAGTGTGAGTAGGGATAGATCCCACGAGGAGGTGTGAATTCTTGTGTTAATGAAAATCAAAAGCAAAAAAACTAAATTAAACAATGGGGTTGTGAGTGAATTATATTAGTTAAATTAAAACTAAAGACTAAACTAATAAAAGTGATTGTTGGTATCGATCAACTCTACCTTGGATATTATCATCTATTTCATCGATTCACAAAAGATTTGATTTTTATATGACTATTCATCATTGGATATTCAACTCATATCCCACCTTACTCCTAGTTAAAATAGCCCACGCGTTCTATAGTAACCCTTATCGATTAATCAATTAAAATACACGCGATCAAGATTTAAATCAACGATAGCATCCAAAACCAGTGAGAATGATGAAGCTTAGACAACATAATCCACGTGTCTATGTTTAATCTAGTCTCCCTAAGAATTTACTAATCTCACACGCGCAACTTATCAATCTTAGTTGCTTCACAAATTGGATTAATCAAACAATTATCAAATTTAGCGTTATGCAAGTTATTAGGTTGTCAATCTAATAATCAAACACGTCAATCATATCAATCAAAACAAGAAAACCATTGATACTCAATAAAAATCTATAAAATAAGAACATGAATCTCCCCAAGATTAATAAATCCAAGGTATTGTCTTCCTCAACCAAGAACTAAAGATCTAGCTACTCATAATAAAGGCAAAACAATAAAAATATATCTAGAAAGCATAAAAACAAACTAGACAAATTATTGGGATCGCCACAAGTCGAGGTTGTCACGCCCGCCTTCGCTTCGATCTTCCTAGCCGCCTTCAAAATTGTGATGAGATGTAAAAACTAAATCTAAATATGATATTTAGTCTAAGGAAAGGTGTATGTAAGGCCTTGAGGTTGTGGGGTATTTATAGAAGGAGAAGGAAGGAGTTAGAATTCTATTATGAATGAGAGTTAGAATTATAGTAGGAATAAGAGTTAGAATTCTAATAGGAAATGATTGTAAGAATTCTAATAGGATTGAGAGTTAAAATCCCATTAGGAATGAAAGAAATCAAGTCTTTTATTTTCCCTTGGACTCCTATTGATCTCTAGTACCTTCCTTGATCTTAATTCATCATTGTTAACTCCTTTTCTTCATCTCCACCTATATTGAAATAAATAACGATTAGGTAGCATATATATCAAAATAGCTATCAAAACATACCAAATCATAAACAATTAAGCGCACTAGATGTGTCTATTTTTAGTCACATCAAACTCCCCCATACTTAGACTTAACAAGGCCTCGAGTAAATCAGATCAAATTACTTCTCTTTGTGGGCTCATAGTATCATAACAAACTAACTTATCCTCACTTTAATGTCTCAACAATTATAAACATGCATAATAATGAAAGGCGGTGCAAAGTTAACAGTGGAACAAGTTCAATCCCTAGACATCTCATACTTAACAAAGCTGTGAACGTGTGTGTGTGGTAAAAAACAAGTGTCATGTACAGATTATAGATCCAATAAATGCAAACCCACAATAGCTCAAGTAATACCCTAACACAAGTATAAGCTCACTTGCATACTCTTCTCCGCTATCTTAGCCACTTGCAAACACAAAACAAGTAGGTCTTTATTAGCTTGTAGCTTGGCCTCTGTATTGGCTTATGAGAAAGAGTAAGGCGTATCAAACAGGAGAGTATAATGTTATGCACTAAATAAACTTCCGTTCTTGCATGATTTTTCAAACCTTGTTCATTTCTTTTTTGAAGGTTTACTCATTTATTTTCTTCTTGTGCATTGGCTCCCTTTGGAGTTATATTTTTATCAATTATTTCAAGGCATTCCTTTTTCTTTCATGCATTTCATTCTTTTTTAACAATAAGCTCTCAAATATATGATTCAGTGATAACATAAGTGCATGTGAATGAAACACATCATACTCCCTTCAAAGGTATGGATTTAAAAATCATATTAGGCTCATTAAGGACGATGATAAGCTAGTCAGAGAATGTTGAATGGTGATTTTTATTATGCTTAGTATACTACCATTCTTTTTGCATAAAGCTCAAAAAGGGCACTAGAGATTGATTTTATTTACATTTTAGACTTGAAAGGCTCAAACGCATCAAAGATCGCATATATCACTTTAATGTTTGCAAGTAGTCTAGACATACGCCTCAAAGAGCATGTAGTTAAGTTCTAGCATGTATCAGAAACTTCTTAAGACTATCACAAAGTTCACACAATCTTCACTACGCTATGCGCACTTCACAAGTCATCAATATCATGCTCAAAATATTCAAGTACTCTATCAAAGCATAATTTACATTAGAGTTCAAAGTGTTTCAAGGTTAAAAATTCACCTATTGTGAGGGCCGGATCCTAATCAGAGGTTTAATTAACACACGATTGTTATATTAACGTAAACATCAGAAGATTTAGTTAAAAACTTTCAAAAAGTGACCCTCAAAATTTTTCGCAGTTTGTTTCTAAAACATTTTCGAATAGTGAAAATACGTATTTCCAGTTTTACATCTAACATGATATTCATCGCATAAGCATTACATATAACTTCTCAGTAAAGTAATACATAAAAATACAGATACTCAGGCATACCCCGGTAAATTGAATCGTATTTAAAAAAATTGCTTTAGCAACTACTGGGACTCAAAACATAAACATATACCTGAGCTCGCTCTCAAGGAGCTCTGGTATTCATCGATGCTTCGTCTCGAGCATCCACAGTACGTCCACCTGTCATGCCCAGACAACAAGACATGACAGCCTCCCCCGCGAAGGGGGTCAAAAACCAGTACGAGAAACAGATAATATCATAGTGTATGACAAAGTAACATGCGATGCATGTCGTGCATGAATGCAAATGCATATGAAGGGTGTCAAATCTCAATATCGATATCTCCGGAGTCCAAAGGAAGATCATCAATCAAATCATCATGCTCGAGCAGGATGTCGACACGCTCGTCGCTCAAATCTATCTCTCAGTCGAGCCATCGGCGGTCCATCATCCTCGTGTCTGGGCGACGTCGACACACTCGTCGCTACGGCACCACTCAGCTCACTCTCTCCGTCGAGCCATCGGCGTGCCCATCATCCCCAGACACACATCACAGATTCCAAAGAAAAGATACAAGGTACCAAGAAACGAATCGATAGGATCAACATGACATGCTCAATGTCCATGCGTGTCAATGCATCATGCAATATCATAATCTCATGTGATGCATCTCAAATCTCATGTCATCATATATCATGCAGTCAATGTATCATGTAATTCACATACTGCAGATCAACTTATCACATAGTCACATAAGGAGCAAGTAATGACAAGTAAATCATACCCCGGGAACATCACATGTCTTTGCCAGACATTGTGATAAAACCAGTTTTCTACGTACCTCGGACCAATGCTATATCTACCGAGTACTCCTCGAATAAACCTCGAGGTCTGTTAACCTGGTCATTTACACCTCAATTATATCATCAAAGTGTTCACTTATTTCCAATATCAAATTTATAATCCAAACATTGACCCTTAGCAAATTTTCTTAATTTTCAGCTTGACCCATTTTCGTAGAAAAATCACTATAAATTCATATGATGTCCAAAAGACTTGAGGCCAGTGGGAAAATCACAAAAACTTAAAGTACTAGAGTCATCGTCAAGTCCAGAACACTCATCTTGAGGCACATGCAAAAGCAAAGTATGCCAGATTTAAAAATACTCATATTCTGTTATGACAGAGTGAGTGGTTCTAGGGAAAAGTGCATATATTACACACGTGAACTCCAACTCATGTAAGGCCAGTTTCTCATGCAAGATAACCCAACATTCTACAAGACATCTTATGAGATTTAAGCTAACAAGTTCATCTTGATGTACATTATTTGAAAAACGTACAAGCCTAAAAACTCGTATGAAATCCTTTTCCAGATTGAGCAATATGTGGTAAAATTAGCATAATTCTTTCATATGAGCTCCAAATTGAGTGAGGCCAAATCCAAATGCAAGCTAACCTCGAATACTACAACACTTAATATAGCCTAAAACTTCATATTCA
Organism: Haberlea rhodopensis; assembly: GCA_907163345.1. Lineage (NCBI taxonomy): Eukaryota > Viridiplantae > Streptophyta > Magnoliopsida > Lamiales > Gesneriaceae > Haberlea > Haberlea rhodopensis. The sequence continues at coordinate 2,106,286 of CAJQUN010000043.1, read as the reverse complement.
TAGCCATTTATTCCCAGAAATACGAAGAACAAAATGCATGAAACTCGCATGCAGTGAATTTTCAGATTTGACACATGTTGGTAGAACGACCATAACGTTTTCATCTTAAATCCAAATCAGCTGATTTAGGTGGCCATTTAAAGCTAACACAAAATACTACAACTTGTCATAGGGGAATTATTTTCCAATTCGAAATGTAACTAAGCTAAAAACGAGAAACACCAGACTGTTCATGCACTAGTCTTAGCAGACTACAATTGACAGCAACTTCTTCATGAATGAACACCATGGTTCGACCCTCAATCCTACATGCATGTTGATAAAACTCAAGGATGATGATTTACCTTCATTTATCTTCAAGATTTGAAGCTTGATCATCCACAAAAACGAGCCATGATCGAAAATCCTACACCAAAACTGCTGCTACTCGAAAATCTTGCATCTTCTTGCTCCAAATTTGAAAATTCTTGGTGCATCTTGTTCCTCAAGATGAATAGCACTCAAATCCTTATTTGCATGTGACATGCACTCATAAATCCACAAGAATTTTTGTATAAATGAGCTGACATTTTCGAAATGGTCAAGAGAGAAGGGAGAGAAAAATGGTTGAGTTGGAGAGAGAGAGAATGATGGTGATGAATGAAGAAAAATCTGAAATGCATGTGAGTTAGGCGTGAGTTTCTAAGCCAAAATTTTGATTTTTAATTTATTTGATGTATTGTGGAATCCATGTGTCAATACATCATCATCTTGCAAGATTAATATTCCAAAATCATATATTAAACATGAGTTAAATTAATTAGGGACACGTGTTCTCCAAGTGCCATGTGATCATGTGCATGCTCATGCACTAAAACATGTTCCACTAGTTGGTCGACTCATCGTAGTCCGGAATTCCTTATTTCAAGTTTGCACTTTTAATTATCCGGGTTTGCTTAATCATCTTTAATCCGGATTAATTAGCATCAGGGCCTTACACCTATGTTCAAAAACATGCATGCCCTCAATTAGGTTTCATAATGGGCTAGTGATTCTAAGCATGCGTTCATTAATAACTATGAGCTCAAATTTTTTCAAATTTTTCAATTTGTTTTGTATTTTCATAATAAGAAAGCAATAACACACCACTAATCCCTCACCCATACTTAAATCTTACATTGTCCCCAATGTAAGTCAAAATTGTAAGGAAAGAGGGATTAAACTAAGAAAGCAATAAAACATATGACCAAAAAAGAAAACTAACTCCCCTTGGGTTGCCTCCCAGGCAATGCCTTTGTTTTACATCGGTGGCCCGATGCCAGTCCTCTCGCTTAAGGCGATTCCTATTTGCCTTGCACCTCTTGGAGGGTTTTTGTCTTTTCACTGTGTCGCCTTCCTCTGAAAGAGTCAGTTGCGGTCGACCAAGATCTACCTCATGGCATCCTTTAACTTGTTGTCCCTTATTCTCGCCTTTTTGAAAAGTGTCACAAAGCTACTTGATTCCCTCATTCTTCCTATTATTTTTTCAATGCAAGGGAGAAGAATGGTATAAATTCAGTTTCGAAAAGGGGCTGGGACGTACCTTTGGGAATCCCAGTCTGGTGAGATTCCTTGTCATCCAGCTATACCTCTGTTTGTTCTTCAAGTATTGATGGCCTCAGTACCATCTTTTCTGGAGTTTCTACCTCTGTTTCACTGTCCAAGGTGATGTTGTCTTCGAAAAAATCATCCCAAAGATCCATTTCATCACAATATTCTTTTGCTGCCCCGTCTTCGATAGCACATGATTCATCTAGGTATTCAACATAGCTCTCGGTTGGAAACATACCTTTCGGAGTTGCAGGATGTACAAGCTCATTTTCTTCTATTGGCACATGTGTCTCCTCTTCTAGCTCGGGTGTTGTCAGTACCACCTTCTCCACAGTCTCCACTTCTTCATCACTCCATAATTCGACTGCAATCATGGTCTCCATTTGATGCTCCATCGTTTGGGAGAATATATCGTCTGATATTTGTGCTGCTATCCGATCGGTCGATCTTTTTAGTTGCTCTATTTGGTTACCCAAATTCTGAGTGCTAGCCTTGAGTTCCTGTTCAAATTGCGAAGTACTATCATTAAGTTTTGAAACAGATCCTCTAAAGACTCACCAGGGGTATGGTATTGAGGTTGTTGTGGCCATGTGTGGTATGTATGGCGGTAGGTTGGATTGCATGTAGGGTGGAGGTGGGCTCATCCATTGATTGTCATAGTTAAGATTATGATGATCACTCCAACTTAAGTTGTATGCTCGTTGTCCATTCCCTACGCCACGTTGTTGCGCAAGATAGACCAATTCGTCCCAGCTCGTATAGTCCGCCATGGTAACTTCAGAAATTCGCCTGCAACAAGACAAACAAGAGTAGCAGTAAGGGAAGAGAGAAAGCAAAAGACAGGGAAAGGAAGAAGAAATACAAAACATATTAACACAAAAATATACAAAGCCCCCCCCCCCGGAAACGGCGCCAAAATTTGGTCGCGCTTATCGTGTACGCCCAAATTAACCCCACTCAATCTTAAAGATTGATAACAAAAATGTAGAAGCGTGAGCAATGATCGATCCCACGAGGAGGTGTGAATTCTTGTGTTAATGAAAATCAAAAGCAAAACAATAAATTAAACAAAGGGGTGAGTGAATTATACTAAATTAAAACTAAAGATTAAACTAATAAAAGTTATTCTTGGTATCGGTCGACCCTACCTTAGATATTATCATCTATTTCATCGATTCACAAAAGATTCGATTTTTATATGAATATTCATCATTGGAGTTCAACTCCTATCCCACCTTACTCCGAGCTAAAATGGCTCACGCGTTCTATAGTAACCCTTATCTATTAATCAATCAAAATACACGCGATCAAGATTTAAATCAACGATAGCATCCAAAACTAGTGAGAATGATTAAGCTTAGACAACATAATCCATGTGTATATGTTTAATCTAGTCAATTGTTTTCCCTAAGAATTTAATAACCTCGCACACGCAAAATTTTCAATCTTAGTCGCTTCACAAATGGGATTATTCAAACAATTATCACATTTAGCATTAGATTTCATGCAAGTTATTGGGTTGTCAATCTAATAATCAAACACGACAATCATATCAATCAAAACAAGAAAACCATCGATACTCAAATAAAATTCTATAAAATAAGAATATGAATCTCCCCAAGATTAATAAATCCAAGGTATTATCTTCGTCAATCAAGAACTAAAAATCTAGCTACTCATAATAAAAGTAAACAATAAAAATATATCTAGAAAGCATAAAAACAAACTAGACAAACTATTGGGATCTCCACTAGTCGAGGTTGCCACGTCCGCCTTCGCTTCGATCATCCTAGCCGCCTTCAAAATTATGATGAGATGTAAAAACTAAATCTAAATATGATGTTTAGTCCAAGGAAAGGTGTATGTAAAGCATATAGGTTGTGGGGTATTTATAGAAGGAGAAGGAAGGAGTTAGAATTATGTTATGAATGAGTTAGAATTATAGTAGGAATAAGAGTTAGAATTCTAATAGGAATGATTGTTAGAATTCTAATAGGAATGAGAGTTAAAATCACATTCGGAATGAAAGAAATCAAGTCTTTTATTTTCCCTTGGACTCCTCTTGATCTCTAGTACCTTCCTTGATCTTAATTCATCATTGTTAACTCCTTTTCTTCATCTCCACCTATATTGAAGTAAATATACGAATAGGTAGCATATATATCAAAATAGCTAACAAAACATACCAAATCATAAATAATTAAACGCACTAGATGTGTATATTTCTAGTCACATCAATATACAATACTGGTATCACGCTCCTGGGCATTCTCATTCAATAGCTCGAACTCATTTTCAGAAACAATATAGTACATATTTTACATGTTTCAACATAAATAACCCCCACACGGGATGAGCATGCCAACAACATAATCAATATCAATGAATACACAAATAATAATTTACAGAACATAATCTACAAATTAAGGAAATACACCATGAAAACACCCTAATCATATGAGCTTTCCCAAGTTGTTCATGTTCTCAAAATATCCATAACCATCAATTCAAAAATCAATTAAATCATCACAACAATGATTTACTATACTCATATCCATAATCATATTCCATGATAATAAGTAAATATCGCAACAGTGATTTACTGTAATCACATACATTTCAGTTGTCAGTTTACTACTTATATCTCATCATATCACATCACTCGCCCAATAGCGGAGGTATTATATCCCATCGCACGCTCAATAGCAGCAGCACCATAATCCATCGCACGCTCAATAGCGGCGTCACAATAATTCATAGCACCATTCATTGGTGATCTCAAACACGTGTCATCACGTTACTCAACAAATATGTTAACAAATGTAATCTTCAATGCTTGTACGTCTTTACGTATTAATTCAAACACAACAAGAATATATTATTTATTAAACGCAACAATTATATATTCACGTATGTTCGTACGCCACACATACCTTAAAGTCGATAACATGATTAAGTCATTCTCGACATTCGGATGCTAGTGAAGTATCTATATTGAATATCAATTCAGTATTAATTTCACCTCAATAACTCTCAACAACAATATAATTTATCATATAGATTTGTCATGCCTCCTATCATAATCAGTCACAATCTATCGTACACAGTATACTACAAAACAATCCAATTTATCAACTATCCATTAAAGTTATCAATTAACTCAAGCATGTAGGACACACCATTCGATGGTTTAATACATATAACCTTATTTCAGTGTTGGAGACTTCTCCAAATATCATAACCATTATATAAATCCATAGACATTTTAGGTGTGAAGTCTTTATATCAACATTTCAACACTACTTCAATATTATTAGTCATAAAAGACACAATTTCACATCCAAAAAACAACAAATTTTAAAAAGTTTACAGCTCGCGATCGATCGGTCATAACCTATGATCGATCGCAAGCTCAATAATAGAAAATTTTAAGTTTCGTCCTCCCGCGGTCGATCGCCTAGTATCCCACAATCGATGGCGGAAAGTGTTCATTGCCCAAAAACGGATCAACCTCGCGCGATTGATTGCGAGGCCCTGTAAAAGCGAGAATCAACCATTTTTCACCCACAACACATACACAACATCTTTGCTTCCAGTCCTCAAACAATATTACAACAAAACACTCTTAATATCCTCAATCTCAACAGTTCAACCCAATACAATTCACATCTAATTTAATCAACCCATAAATCACATAATGATATTAGCAATTCAATAGCTTCAATATTCTTACCACTTTGATCTCAAAACAAGCTAGGACCAAGATCCACTAGCTCCAAGTGCGACAAAGATCCAAGAAGGAAACAAAAAGGGAACAAGGGGAGAAAATGGTAGAGACTAGTGTATGTTTTAGTGTTTAGTACGTGTGAATATGATATGTTGGCATGCAATTGTCTTAAATAATTCATGTCTACACGTACCAATTCATCAACACAAATACACACCAGTATGTATATTTATCCTCTAATACATGCTTTCTTAATTCATTCATCAACTTCACAATTAAATTACCCACTCTCATGATTAATTCACATAGTCCATTTCAACCATTGTTCAATTAAAATCATGACTTATACCACACACGATTTATCTCAAAATTGAATCCAAATACAATATGGTACTCATTCATAATTACACCTTAACTATCACATTAAACTCAATTTAATTAAGATAATTAAGTTCTAGGCATCACAATTCTCCTCTAATCATAAAGTCTCGTCCTTGAAATTTAAACATATACACTTACCAAACGTGTCAAAAATAATTCACATACAACAGAAATGTCAAAGATAGAGTTGACATACCGTCAACATATCTCATTGGACCACATATGGTCTGTCCAATCCAGAATCCAAACAGGATGCTTCACGTATGAAATATTCTAATTTTCCCCAATTCGTAACATATATACCTGGTTTATTTCAAGATTTCTTAACAAAGAAATCGATAACGACAATTTACAAATTAGAAAGTCACTTTCTAACATATCAGATCCACATTTTCCGGACTCTCGACTTATTGTTGATTCAAGTAGAAGTGTTCTAATACATCAATCCAACTAAAGAAAGCCTACCACACCACTCATGCAATTTCTCAAACAAAGACATATAGATTCTCGTTCGGAAGTCAACATTATTAGAACCCAACAACCAGTATAGAATCTGGCTAGGTAGATTTAAAATCTAACACACATGCACGTACTTTATGTACTGAACCAACCCTCTTAACACTGCCATTTCTACAGCTTCAATACATCCTAACATCATCATTCAAAGATATAACAAATACATGTATCTTTATTGATGTCAATCATTTTCAGTTTACTGAAATCTTTTATTCCGCCATTACTTTCAACTTTCTGCTTAACAATACATTGTCTCATTATTCAATGTTAGACAGAGTTCTTACAAGATCATTTAAATTCTTTCACCACTTGTGCATGTTCTTCCGTTACGTACTAGTAGGCATTGCATCTTACACAATATCACATTTCAATTGTCACAGGCCCTCGGCACATTATTAGCATAACCAAATCATAACGATCTTATACAAAACAATTTTTTGTCTAATTTACATTGTTAACTCTTTTATTCGATCAATATAGCTACTCATTTGCCAGCATTCCACTATTATCAATTATTATACATCACATATGGATTCTTACTCGCCCATGAGTATACATGCACACCATCTTAGTTATTATTTCGTGTTAGACACTTTCTTAAAGAATTCTCTATCATGTACATAATTAATGTACCTGGTGTATCAATCACCCCCCCCCCCCCCCCCCCCCCAACTATCATCATGCAATTTTATTATTTCCCACATAACCCTCTCATTTTCACATCATAGAACAATCAACAACATTACATATTACAATTAGCCATCATAATCTTCAATATCATTTTCACATAGATCTCATATTATTCGTTTCCCAATATCAACTTCGTGAAACTGTAGCAATACTAACATCGTATGCATAATTTCATATAAGTTTAGATGCGACAATATACATCAACATCATAGCGTCATGTTCATCAAAGATTCGTCAGAATATATCACTTACGCACATGCTCTAAAGCATCAACCTTCGCATATATCAGTACCCAACTATCATCTGGCGTAAAATAAGTACTAGAAACAACATCGCTAGTACTTCTCATATACACATATCATAATCACACCTTGTCATTTATGCGCTATTATATTCATAATGTTTCAGTCATCAAACATGAATACCCAATGTCAAAATTTTCAGGCATTCCTTTACACATCATGCTACAACATACTATCACATATTTGTACGATTAAATTCAACATAAGAATCAATTTCATATTTTAACAACAACGTAACTCCTTTTTAATCATTAATTCAACAATATCCAACAGGCATTCCTTTACACATCATGCTACAACATACTATCACATATTTGTACGATTAAATTCAACATAAGAATCAATTTCATATTTTAACAACAACGTAACTCCTTTTTAATCATTAATTCAACAATATCCAACGTTATTGTTCTATTACATGAATGTACAACGCCTTATAGTTTAGTAAGTATTCATGAATTCTTAGACATCTGTCTCATCACATATCATCGTCTAACTATTAGCTGGTGCCAAGTAATTACTAGAACATTCATTAGTAAATAATACCTCCATATATCATCATTTATTGCACATAAATCACTAACTCAACATCAGGACACAATAAATAGTCTACTCATGAATATTCCTGTGTCACACGTATTCATACAATACATTGTTATATTGTTCGTCATGTTGTGTCCAACTCGTCATTAATCATCGCATGATTACTTATTATTACTGTCGTTATGCACCAGAGAACATCATAACCTCATACGACTCGTGACATTCATGACAGTTCCACGTCACCATGTTCACACATGACATTCATAGTGATCCCATGTCAACATTTGATGTTCACAATGATCACATGTCCACACCTGATATTCATAGTGATTTCACGTCAACCCTTGATGTTCCATGTCATCCCGTGACATACTTATTAATCTCATGCCCGCATGATTATTTTGAACTCAATATAATATGTGATTAATCAATCATTAATCCTACAATATACAAAACCATCATGCTTTCACATAAATGAATCTCATCACAAAATAATCATCATAACTAAATAGAGATAATTTCAATCAACATGTACAGACATGTTAAACCAAATAAAATGGTTTTTTTGACTCTTTGCTCTCCTGGAACATTCCAATATCCTCTTGGGCCTAAATTTCATGTACTCAACAAAAAAATAACATAGATGTTTATAATATGACTTTTACTGCCACCTGCAATCAACAAATCCTCAATATTCATCACCCATAAATCGGTGGTACATCATAATGACACATACACATCGCAATCATGGCTAACATAATCTCATAGCTAACATAATAGCGGCACAACTATACTCATCGCCCTACGGATGGTACATAATAATCATCGCCCTACGGATGGTACATAATAATCATCTCCCTACGGCGGTACGCAATACTCATCGCCCTACGGTGGTACACAATACTCATTGCTACGTATACAACGGCATAAAATCTCATCCCTTCGTATACAACGACATACTCTCATCGCTACGTATACAATGACATAATTCCTATTGCTACATATACAGCGGCATAAAATCCCTATCGTTACGTATACAGCAGCATAATCTCATCGCTACATATACATTGGCATAAATCACATCACTACCTATACAACGACATAAATCTCATCACTACGTATACATCGGCATAAATCTCATCGCTATGTATACAACGGCATAAAATCTCATCGCTATGTATTGATCGCTATTTATTTAAACAAAAAATTCCAGTGTAGCGATTATACCGCAAGTGCACGGTGTCAAGTTTTAGTATAGTAGATTTTAAGAAAAGGTTGTCGAACCTACATGGACTAGAAAATAACTACCAAACTCAACTAGTTTAACTATATTTAGCCTACGATAATTAGTGATGATTATTAAACTAAAGTGACTAAATGCAATACCCTTGTCCCACATTGGTTGTGGATGAAAATTTAAAGTGGTTTATAAAGGCTTACAATGGACTATTATAGCAACTTGGGTTAACCATTTTCGTAGAGCGAGGACGGATACGAAGTAGTTGCTATAGGAGCCCATTGTGCAGTCGCGCTTGCGCGGGCCTGAGCCCGGGGCGTGACAGAATGGTATCAGAGCCGGTCACCGGCAGAAAACACCGGGAGATAAGTGCTATGCGGGGCAAAGTACTACGTGCATGAGAGCCACCTCTTGAGCCTAAAGGGGCAAAGTGCTACACGACGGGGGCCACCTCTTGAACCTGCGGGGCAAAGTGCCACGTGCGTGGGAGCCACCTCTTGAACCTGCGGGGGAAAGTGATACATGACGGGAGCCACCTCTTGAACCTGTAGGAGCCACCTCTAGATTCCCGGTGCCGGTGGATCGATGAGTTAGGTCGCGACGATGACGTCGCGTTCTAAAGGAGGGTTGATTGTAATACCCTTGTCCCACATTGGTTGTGGATGAAAATTTAAAGTGGTTTATAAAGGTTTACAATGGACTATTATAGCAACTTGGGTTAACCATTTTCGTAGAGCGAGGACGGATACGAAGTAGTTGCTATAGGAGCCCATTGTGCAGTCGCGCTTGCGCGGGCCTGAGCCCGGGGCGTGACACTAAAGACACAGTATTTAACCCAACAAGTGATAATGAATGAGAATAAAAACAGTAGAGACAATTATGAAGACTTCGGTTCACCCATGTAATCCCCCACAATTCGCCTATTAGTTAAGATTTAAATTCAAATGTTCTAAGGTGACGAGTTTTCCTAATGCAGTTGTTATACTTTGGTCAAAGTATATCAAGTTTAATACTAAGATGCAACAATGCAATGGTCATGCACTTATTTAACACTCAATATTGTATGTCGATTTATGAAAACATCTAGTCTTCGATTTTGGTATATCTATAGCTATCACACATGTATTTGATTTCACTTGGTCAGTCTCAATCTAAACCCACGCCTTAATTTATTATAACGTATTGCAATGTCGTATGGTCAAGTCAACTGCAATATATAATTATTCAAGGGTGATCAATCCCTCAAAAGCATGAACAACAACAAATTATGCACATAGAATTATAAGGATCAATCAAAAACCTTAAATTGAATTACAGGTTCAAAACATGGGCCCTTAGTCTTGACAACAAAACTAGCCAACAAGCATAATCATATAACAATGTAAAATTACGTCTTTGCAACAAATTAAACATTTAGAATATAAAAATAAAGAAAAACACAGTTTATAAATATGAAAATAACGCTAGGCGTTGACTCCTAGCGCTGCTGCATCATCCAGTCTCTCCTTGATTGTCTTTTTCTTCAATGGTTGTGATGGTAGGGATGAATGTTGGGGATGGAGTATGAATGGAGGCTGATGCAGTAGGGTAAATTCTGAGCAAAAAGTCACCTAAAAACGTCCAAGACATGTCCTTAAATATCAGTGGAAGAGTTTACCAAGTTTTGAACACAAAATATCCAACAAAGAAACAAAATCTCAATTTTTTCGCGCTTGGCGATCCGCGACATCCTGTCGATCGATCGTCGAAAGTTTCTGGAGTTATTTCAACATTTTCACAGCCGCGATCGATTGGGACATATTGGCGATCGCTCGCCAAAAGTTTCTGGATCGCAGCGATCGATCGACAAGAAATGGAGATCGATCGACAGTCTTCAAATCCACTTTTTGAGATTTCGTCCTTTCTTCGACGTGTTTGCTCGGTTTGGTCCCTTTTCATCACTATTAGCTCATTTCTTCCACTTTTACGCACTTGGACCTAGATTCCTGAAACATACAAATATATACCTAAAAGCGTAATATCGTCCAGGAATCACTACAAAACCACTAGAAAATCATAGTAAAATAAGTGTAAAAACCATACTTATCACGTATACACTGACATAATCAATACCTTCTTTTTGACGTATCAGCGGCATTCATCATACCCCTCGCTTCGACATATCAGTGACGTTCATAATACCCATGGTCGCTATTATTTTAAACAATTTTTTCCAATGTAGCAATTGTGTACCGCAAGTGCACGGTGTCAAGTTTTAGTATAATGATATGAAAAGTACGGATCGTCGATCCCACGAGGACTAGGACATAAGTACCAAACTCAATTAATTTAATTATATTTAGGCTACGATAACTGGTTGTAATTATTAAACTAACGTGACAAATTAACTCAATAATTAACCCAACAAACAGTAGTGAATAAGATTAATAATCGAAAGAAACGATTATCAAGACTTTCGGTTCACCTATGTAATCCCCCATAATTTGCCTATTAGTTAATAATCGAATTCAAACAATCTAAGGTGACGAGTTTTCCTAAAGCACTTATTATACCTTGGTTCGGCTATAACAAATCTAATACTAACGTTGCAATAAGCTACTCCCGTATCCTTATTGAACAATTAATATTGTAAGTTGATCTATGAAAACTTCTAGCTTTCGATTACTAAATATCTATAGCTATCACACGTGTATTGACTTCATCTCTCTATATCAGTCTGAAATCCACGACATAAATCACTATATCGAATCACAATTTTATCTCTCGATCTCAATTGTAATTTACTATCATTCAAGGATGACCAAACCCTTAAAAGCATGAAGAACAATGATCTATGCACTTAAATATATAAGAATCAATCAAAACATTCAATTTAAATCATGGGTTCATACAAAGGATCCCCTAAGTCTTGATAACAAACCTAGCCAACAATCTCCATCAAATAACAATGCATAAACATGTTTTGCAACATTCTAAACATTAAAATCTAATGAAAATATAGAACTAGAGTTAGAAATACGGAAATAACGAGAGGCATTGACTCCTTGCGTTGCTCCTTCGTCCAGTCTCTTCCGATGCATCTCTTTTTCAATGGTTATGGTGTATGGATGGTTGGAGATGAAGGAAAATGATGGAGGCTGCTTGTTGTAGGGTTTATTATGAGACAAAATGTCCAAAACACATCCATGGTAATCCATATTTATGGTAGGAGGAGTTTTACCAAGTTTGGACACCAAATAGCCAAGATGGAAATAAAATCCCGAAATTTTCGAGTCTTGGCGATCGATCGGCAGTAAGTGGCGACGATCGCCATAACATTCTGCCTCGAGGCGATCTTTCGCCTCATTTGAAGCGATCGATCGCTTCCTCTGATTTCAGCAAATTACGATTTCGTCCCTCCTTTACATGTTTAATCGGTTTGGTCATTTTCATCATTTTAAGCCTATTTTCTCTACTTTTATGCATTTGGACCTAGATTCCTGAAATATACAAATATATACCAAAACGAGTAATATTTTCCAAGAATCAATACAAAAACGCCCATAATCTTATATCAAATTAAGTGTAAAAATCACACTTATCAACCCTTTCATATGACAGAGGCATGTTCATCACTTCGAGATATCAGTGGCAAGCATTATATTTCCATCGTTTCGATATGACAGCGACAGGTATGATATTCACATCGCTTCGATATGACAAAGTCAAGTATTCTATTTCAATATCTCACAATAACAACCGAATATCAATGAATGTGTATAAATTATCATCTCACTGCATCATCATGTTCACAACATAAACATACTCGATCATCACATCATCTGCTGTCACATATCAACAGCACAGTGTTGTCAACCATTTCCTATCATCAGACATCATATCTCGTTTCTCATTTTCTGATTTCCCTACAAAATCAGATTTCTCAGCACTGCACACATATATAACAAGTGCACAACTTCAATAAAAATCATTTATTCGTTCATTAGCAACAACATCAAGTTACTATCAACACTGTATAGTATATTATTCGTCGTTCGTTTAACGACACATTATTGCTATTAAATTAGTTATCGGCAAAATGTACTCCCCAAAGACAATTTCTAGTGCCCAAGTTCCGGCGGAGGTAACAATACCACATTCAGTGCGTATATCCAATGGCATCACCGGTTACTTCTTACTACCACCCTCGTATTCCATACAATCCTGCAACCACAATGGCTAGCAATAACACCAATTTACATGATCTTATTTCATACTATGCACTTAAGTGTATAAATGTCATGTCACACAGACACAAAATCGCAATCATGCGTAAATTATGTGCTAGTCAATTCTCTCAACACACCTCTAGGCCCTTAGACAGCCCAAAAAGCTATCAACTGCTCTGATACCACTAATATAGGACACACCGCCTAATCTCGTCATTAGTGCATTTATATCTTCAATTGCGTATATTTTTTCAAAATTAGGGAATTCTCATTATATACCCCGTAATTACCATATGATTTCTATAAAAAAATTTCAACAGAATCTCTCCGTAACACGATTCCCAACAGGAACACAACTCACATAATACACTTCATAATGAACTATACATATTCTCAATTCATTATGCAATTTTGTTCTCAAATAAATTGCATGCAACATCCAAATGAAAAGAGAAATTTCAAGATATTTATACAAATCATATACAAATATCAAGATGCTCACAGACGAGCATTGAATAAATAAATGTGTATCTACTTGTATAAATCACATTACCATATATCAATACTGGTACCACGCTCCTGGGGCATTCTCATTCAAAGGCTCGAACTCATTTCCAGAACCAATGCCATACCTGTTTTACCTATTTCAACATAAACATCCCCCACATGGGTGAGCATACCATCAACACAATAACAATATCAACGAATACCCAAATAATAATATACAGAACATAATGCAACAAATTAAGGAACTAATTCAATCTTTGACGGGGAGAAAATTTTTATTTGTCTTCCTTTATTACTCACACAGAAAGAGGGAGAAATATATTATTTTAAAAATATAATTTCCTGTTATGGAACAATGTGCTTTAAAGTTCATATTTTTATCCAAGTTTTGTGATCATAAAAAGGGGGAGATTGTTGGGTTTTGGGAACCCGAATAATCTTGGTTTTGATTTTAACAAAACTTGTTATTGTGTTGCTAATATATTTCATCAAGTGTGCAGTAAATAGATCATGATTAGAAGCTTGATGAATTGCAAAGAAATGCCTCAAAGATATCAAGTTGAACCAAGACTGAAATCATGGTAGAGCATATTATTTCGATCATATATCGTAGCTCGATTATCAAAATGTTTGGCTTCTAAAGAGGTTGAATAGGCAACTCAAAATACTAAAAGTTATATCTCACAACAAATTGGCTGGTTTAAAGTTATCAAGGTGAAAAACAGACAGGAAATTGAGCTGGACCGCGAAGAAACAACAAGCTATTACAACAGGCGAATATCAATCTGTTGGTCATAACTCTTTGCTTGCTTATTAGAACGGAAGGTTTCAGTATGGGTTGGAAATCTAAGAATAAGACCTAAAAGTTGTCTTCAAGAGTCGAGAGCTGAACTGTAGTTTAAGCAGGCCAAACGATGTCTGTAATTTGATAGTCCTACTGCCGAAACATTGAATGTTTCAGCGGGCGCACAGTCTCGTATTTCGAGCAGCCCGATCTCATACAAACTCGGAATCGAGTGATTTTTGATTCTTTGGAAATCCAATACAAAGGGCTACCTTTTATGTTCATCACTTTGCCCATAAATTAAAGAATCAAGAGTTACAAGCAACATACCAGAACATCAAATTATCAAGCTAGTATGAAACTATCAAGCTGAATATTCCGAGGTGAAGGCTGAAAAAACAAACTGATTTGTCCAAGCTTATTCGACCAGACTGAAATTATCAAGCTGGTCTTCCCATGATTTCAATCCGGTCTGAAATACGAAAGATAGCCCAAAAATCAGAATATGACAGTTGCAAGCTTGAGAATCGTGCAGAACATTTTCAAACAAACATATTCTTGTGTCTAACGTATATATCATTATTGTAGGCTATAAATATAATTCTTGGAAGCTCAAATAAGAAGATTGAAAATCAGCCAAAGATACATCAAAGCAAACCCATTTGGATTCAAAATTGGCAGCCTACAAAGAAGAATATCTTTGATAAGAGCAAGCTCAACTTTTAGGCGTCATTTACCTTGCTATATGTGATCTAGTTAGAGATTTGTGCCATTTATATTCACTCTATTCATTGTATTTGAGAGATTAAATAGATGAGTGAATATCATTGTAACAGTTGATGATTTAGCACAACTGATTGAGAGGTCTTTATAAGTGAGATATTAAAGAACATACATTGTTGAGTTGCTAAGAGTTCTAGTTGGATCGGGAATGCCCAGCTGGATAGGATATTTACAAAGAGTTGTATAAATCAAAGCCTTCTAGTGGAATCCTTCCATAAGGTAGAAGAAGATGAGACGTAGAAGGTTTGCTTGCTTACCTTTCAAATGATTTTCAAATGGTTAATTGGTTTTAGAGTGGGTTATGTCGAATGTCTTACGCTGGGTTTAGAAACCAAACTAGATATAATCTCTCGGTGCAATCATTTCAAGAACACGAGCTATTGAAGCTCAAGTTGGTTGATCTCGACGTGGACTAGTCCCTCAAGCTATTTCAAGAACACGAGCTATTGACAGATCGAATTTGGTTTAACAAACTAAATGGATGACACTCAAACTAACCTGCTCTAAAACTGATTACAAATTTAAACAAAGTAAACCAATTAAACAAAACAACAAGAAAAGTAAATGCACATATATTTATTTTGAAAATTTGAAGGTGATGTATTCTTCTACTTTAATCTTCTTCCAGTGAATGGAGGGATTTCACTTGATGAATTTGATCTATACAATCTCGTTAAACTAACTCAGTCGATCTCACTCTTAGGGCTAGAACTCATAGTATCTCAACTAGTATATTGTTTAATGTCTATATGTGAAGACCATGTGTAGACAACATGTCTCATAGTTACAACAAGCACTCGTTACCATTAAGCTCGCTGATATAATGAATAGATTGTTTCTTAACATATATGATATAGCAAGATAAGTGATGTTTGTCTTGGGTTGTGCTATGAGTCACCATAGTATATCTTTGAAGCTCCCCAATTTTATTCTACTTAGATCTTGTTGTATCGTCTCTTTGATCTTCAAGGTATTGTATTTATAATCTTCAAGAATGATATAAATGTTAGATACAAGGATACTACCATTGAAAAAGATTATGTGCAATTTTTTCCAACGATCATATAACAGGTTATGTTCAATCTTTCGTTACTCAGTTGATTATTCATTTTAGAAGAGTCAACCTTGCTCAGTTGACTTTCAACAAGCTGGATCCACTCCGGTGGGAGATATGACCAAACCAATAAAACTGGTCCACTATGTTGGTTGCTGTTACCTTTCACTCAGCTGAAATTTTATGAAATCTTTTCTTGCAGTTAAAATCTAAATCTACTCTTTTAAGCTAAAATGCGACTTCTAACATTTTGAGTCGATTGTCCATCAAGTATGGAAGCACGTCATTTGTATGACCGAACGACGAGATATGATCAAGTGAATCAATTGCACCCGAGGCCCATATTTGTCCGGATAGGTGCTTCAGCAACCAACCTTGTCCATCAAGTTCTAAGATAACATCTATGAACTACACACATGAAAAAATTGTTAATAATACAATAACAAGTTTTAAACTAGGGATTAATTATTTTAACCAATGAAATATCAAAATTTCTTGAAATGTGACGTGTGTAATATTTTGTATGTTCAATTCATTATCATATCAACACAATTAATTGAACATTGGGTGGACACAGAATTTTCAACTAAGGGTAAAACTTGTAAGAAATAAAATAAAATAAAAAATTTAATAGCAGAAAGTAACTTACAATTAATCTCAAAAATCTAATTTACAATTAACCTCACTATATTTTGAAATTTATGAATGATAGTTTTATTAGGTACACGATTGAATATATTCTTTTTCAATATAAACCACCAAATCATTCATCCATTAATCACAAATTCGGTTGCAAAGCTGATTCTTCACGATATTCGTAGCAGAGAATGCTCTTTCCATCATAGCATTTGCAACTAGCAAAACCGAGGCTAAACTAATAAGCTTGTCAACCAATTGGTATACTACATCTCTTCTAGTTTCAACTATTCTTCATAGTATAAATATTTAAACACATATCCATAACGAAATTCTTGAGTTGGTCCGACAATGCTAAAAGCTCGACACCTTGAAAATCATTTGGATAAAATCTGCTAATCGAACAAACTTTTTTTTGTGAAAAAGGTCAAAAGAGTTGAATGGATTAAAACAAGTAACACAAATCATCAAGTCAATATTTACCTCATTGAATTGACCAATTAACTCAAACAATTACATATCTATGACGTATTAAATACTTCCACATGATAGCGGTGCGAGTTTTTCATCTCTTCAACTCTCCGTCTGAGTCTTTTTTCCACCTACATAAATATCAATCGTATCATGCACCTCAATTTAATGATTTACACAAAAAAACTGATGCATACTCTGCCAAAGAACTTCATCCACCATCTCTCATTGCTTGAAGTCTTCTCTTAGAAACATCTACTAGAGTCATAACATGTACAATATCTTGATCTTTTCTTTACAATGGTTGAGATAAATCGTTCATTATTTCTAATATTGATTCATCAAGTGCAAATCAAATACGAAGTCAAAAAGATAATAAGCCCTTTATCAAATGTGATGCTTCACATCTTCGATTAGATAATGTTCATTCTTTCACAATCACATTGCACCTCGATTAAAGAATCAAACAAATTAATCAAGCTCAAAGTATTACAGTAATACGAGCTCCAACATGTATCACAATGATGAATGCGAGTGTTTTCTTGATTTAATATAAAAGTTTTTTTAAATATAAAAGCCGATAGCTTTGTTTTCAATGGAGGATACTAATTAAATTTTTAATGACATTTTAAAATATTAGTAAATGTATAAGGATTTAATAGCTATTTCGTTCTAAAAAACAAGAGAGGACATTTCTCCTCCCTTGCATTCGCTTGCCTCCACCCTTGTGTGTGTCTATGTCTATATATATATATATATATATATATATATATATGTGTGTGTATGTGTGTGCGCGCGCGTGTGTGTACAGTCTTGAACTCGACCATTAAGTCGGGGTTCAATCTATTCCTGACCTACATAAGTCTATTATGTGTAGGACTTAGTAAATAGTGTTATGATATTGCTAAAGAAATATTGTTGCTGCTAGAGCAATTTTCAAGTTAAATTCATGGAATTGCGCTGGCAACAACAATAATTGCTCTGACAATAATAATTCACAATAACTCAATTCTGTCTAAATTATGAATGGTTGGATGAATGATCAATCTTTTTTCATTTCATAGACATCTGATAAAATTGAAATGATAAAAAAATGACCCCTACACAAAGATAACATGCATAAATCGAGAAAAATTTCAAATTTGTTACATTCGAGTATATTAATTTCTCTGTTTCGGAACCCAAATAATCTTATTTTTTATGTTAACAAAACTTATTATTGTGTTGTTGATATATTTAATCATCATATATCATGATTAAGAGCTTGATAAATTATAAAGTAGTGGCTTGAAGATATCAACCTGAACCAATACTGAAATCCTTGCAGAACGGATTATTTTGATCATATCTCATAGTTCTGATATCGAAATGTCGTGCTTCTAAAGAGATTGAACAGCCAACTCAAAATACTAAAAGTCATATTTCACAACAGATCAAGCTGGACCGCTAAGAATCAGTAAGCTGTTACAACATGCAAATATCAGTCTGTTGGCCATAACACTCAACTCTCTTATCGGAATAGAATGATTCAATATGGGTTGGAAAGCTAAGACAAATATCTACAAGTCATCTTCAGGAGTTGAGAGCTGAATCAAAGTTTAAGATGGTCAAAAGATGTCTGCAAGTTGTAGGTCTTACTGCTGGAACATGGAATGATTCAGCAAGCGCAAGATCTGGTATTTCAAGGAGCCCGATCTCATAAAAACCAAAATCAAGTAATTCTTGATTCTTTGGAAAGCCAAGACAAAGGGCTACAACTTTCATGTTCACCACTTTGCCTAGAAATCAAAGAATCAAGAACTACAATCAACAGATCGGAACATCAAATTATCAAGCTGATCTGAAACTATCAAGCCGAATCTTCTAATGTGAAGACTGAAAATACCGAGATGATATGTCCAAGTTGATCCGACAGATTGAAATTATCAAGCTGGTCTTCCAAAGATTTCAGTCCGGACTGAAATACGAAAGATAGCCCACAAATCTGAATATGACCGTTGCAAGCTCGGGAATTGTGTGGTCCTCGTTACTTAATCCATTATGTATCATGTTAACATACATATATGAGTCTGAATTAAGTAATAACAGGCACTGATTAAGAGTATCGTACTAGTTAAGTTGTTACAGGGTTTATAAAAACCTATCCAGTACACATCATATGTACAAACAACAACCTACTACAAGATAACTCCTAGGCAGTGGTTCAGCTCGCAGCGGAAAATGACTCACATCCCGTCTCCCCACGTCTATGAGTCCCTACAGAAACATTCACACAACGTGAGTATAGATAACAACAATCTTAGTGCATATCAAAACATAATATCAATGATAAAGCAATAATAATCATATACAATGTGAATGCTCTGTCTCATGCATCAACAAATGCAACTATGTCATGACATGTCTCATCAATCACCCTATTATCATGAGCCCAATATGATATGCCTATTCAGCTCAATATGTCAGTGGAACCACATCACATCTTCATATTAGCAGCACATATCATAGTACCGTACTCATCTGTGATAATAGCCAAAGTATATACCCAAACCAGGCGTATATCTCTCAAGCCAGAGCATATGTAGTATATCTATCGTGGCAACGATCCCAGCCAAAGCATATACCAAACCTGGCATATCTATCAAGGCAATGATCTTACCAAAGCATATACACATATCTATCAAGGCATCCATCCCAATCATATGAAATCCATGTATGTACATGCATATGATACTACCAATCATATGACACAAAGCTAACATAAATCATATGATATCAAAATCATAACATCATCATCACATAATATCTATACTCCGTACGTCAACACGTACCTGTACTGCGACACAAACGATTTAAATTAGGCGTCACTGGCTAATTGCCTCATTGTCCCGTCCCTTGAGATGATGCTACAACAATACCAACAATATATCATGTTATCATAGGCATTAAAATCAAATTCTAGCAAAATATAACATTTTTCAACATTCTGGCTCTGGCGATCGATCGCTACTACTCACCGATCGATCGCTATACTGTTCTGCCCCCTCGCGATCGATCGCCATACCTCGCGATCGATCGCCAAAGTGTTCTGTTTCTGGCGATCGATCGCCACATTGTTACCGATCGATCGCCACATACATTAACCCCTTATTTTTTGTTCTGGTCGCGGCGATCGATCGGCACAAAGCTAGCGATCGATCGCCGATGTCCAGAAAACTTAGAACATGGCGATTTTGAGCTTATCTTCCTAGCTCTTCACCTATAACTCGAATTGAACCATTGCAACATGTTTCTTGCAATCTCTAGGAACATATTAACATGTTTCTATCATCATAGAATCCAATTAATAGCATATAAACATGATATGATTCTTCACATGAACATTTGATATTCCACCTCACATACATCAACACCAATTACATAATTCAAGTGTAAAACCATGAATTCCTTACCAAGATATTAAGAAATCACTTCACACAACTTCCTAGCTCAATTCACAAGTAAATCCCAAGCTCAAACCAAAAAGAACTTGAAAGAGATGGATAGGAGCTTGTGTAGGATTTTAGTAGGTGAAAGATGAGAAACTATGTGATTCTCCTCCCTAAATCACTTGATATAAGGTCATTAGCTCCCTAAATCACTTGATATCATGTCATTTGGAGTTAATGACATGTTAAGTAACATGTACATGCAAATGAAATCCAAATTCAAATGCAACTCCAATTCAAATTAAATTCACATGCATATTCAAATGCCTACTAGTTCATGTTGCTTGATATGTTACTATTCAAATCATTGTACACCATGTTTCATTCCTTGCCATATATCATTTCATACATGTATTAATTCATTCTTGGTTCCACCCGAACCCCCATTATCATATCGCCATTTGATATAATTACACCATAATCATATCATATGTATATAAAACAAATCGAGGCATTACAATTCTCCCCCACTTATTGAATTTCATCCTCGAAATTGCATATACAAACATAATACATGCTTCACATAATAACATATATGATATATGGAACATAAAGAAACATGTATAATTAACATATCAACATACCAGAAAACAACTCTGGATACCGTTGCATCATATGCTGCTCCGTCTCCCACGTTGCCTCTTCGACACCCCGTCTGTCCCACTGTACCTTAACCATAGGAATCACTTTATTACGCAACCTGCGTTCAGCTCGATCCAAGATCATAACTGGTCGTTCCTCATACGACACATTTTGTAACCAACTATACATCAGGTAACTGTAATACATGACTCGGATCTGGTTCATACTTTCTCAACAATGAAACATGAAAGACATCATGAATACTACTCAAGGCCGGTGGTAGTTCCAATCGATATGCCAACGTACCAATACGTTGTAATACCTCATATGGACCAACGTATCGTGGAGACAATTTTCCACACTTACCAAACCGTACTACACCTTTAAAAGGTGAGAGTTTCAAGAACACATGGTCACCAACTTGAAATTCAAGTGGTCTACGTCGCTTATTGGCATAAGCCGTCTGTCTGTCCTGAGCAGCTTTAAGTTTCAATCGAATTAACTTTACCTTTTCTTCCATTTCATGAATCATATCCGGTCCATGTAAGAAAGACTGATCCACATCATCCCAATACAATGGCGATCTACATCGTCGCCCATACAAAGCCTCAAATGGTGCCATCTGTATACTAGACTGATAACTGTTGTTATATGAAAATTCCACTAATGGCAATGACTCTTGCCACGAGTTATCAAACTCTAATACACAGGCACGCAACATATCCTCAAGTGTCTGTATCGTACGCTCTGTTTGTCCATCTGTCTGAGGATGATATGATGTACTCAACCGCACTTCAGTTCCCAATGCTGTCTGTAACCCTTCCCAAAAATGAGAAGTAAATCTCGGATCCCTATCCGATACAATGGAAACTGGTATACCATGTAGTCTCACTACATGTTGAATGTACAACTGTGCCATTCTCAGATATGTAAATGTCATACAATATGGCACGAAATGAGATACTTTGGTGAGTCGGTCAACGATCACCCAAATAGCATCGCAACCAGAAGACGTCCGTGGCAAATGAGTCACAAAATCCATCGTGATATGTTCCCATTTCCACTGAGGAATTTCCAAACTGTGTAATTCACCTACTGGTTTCTGTTTCCGCTTTCACTTGTTGACAGATCAAACACCGTTTCACAAAGCTCAATACATCCTGTTTCATACGTTTCCACCAAAATTGGGTACGTAAATCATGATACATTTTCTTTCCTCCAGGATGTATACTGTATCGACTACAATGAGCACGTTGTAGTAGTTCTTGGTGTAGTCCTAATATCGCAGGTACTACCCAACAAGTCCTGTATTTCAGAATTCCATCATTTGCAAGTACAAACTGCGATGTTTGTCCTTGACTTATCATTTCCTTCCAGTGTTGTACCTCATCATCAGTACCTTGTGCCTTTCTGATTTTGTCAAAAATGTCAGGTTCAACCAATAATGTTGATACCCATAATGGCACGGTTTTCACATCAAAATCATAACCCAAAGTACAATAAGAAGTCATCAACGTTGCTAAATGAATCATCTCATTAGCCGTATGATGTACTTTTCGACTCAAGGCATCTGCTGTAAGATTAGCCTTTCCTGGATGATATTCAATCTCACAATCATAATCTTTCAACAGATCCATCCATCTTCTTTGTCTCATATTCAACTCTGCTTGAGTGAATAAAAACTTTAAACTCTTATGATCTGTATATATGGTAAACGACGTACCATATAAATATTGTCGCCATATCTTCAAGGCAAAGACAATGGCAGCTAATTCCAGATCATGTACTGGATATCTCATTTCATGTGGCTTCAATTGTCGTGATGCATAAGCCACTACATGTTTATCCTGCATCAATACACAACCCAAACCTACTAATGATGCATCAGTATATAAAGCAAACCTGTCATGTTCCGATGGAATAATCAAAACTGGAGCTGTAGTTAATCGATGTTTCAATTCCTGAAAACTACGCTCACATGCCTCCGACCATCAAAACGGTACTCCTTTCTGTGTCAATTGTGTCAATGGTTTGGCAATTGATGAAAATCCTTCAACAAATCGTCTATAATAGCCAGCCAAACCCAAGAAACTACGAATCTCTGGCACAGAAGTAGGTGCTGACCAATTCAACACTGCTTCAATTTTCTTCGGATCAACTGATATACCTTCTTCTGAAATTACATGCCCCAAAAAGCCGACACTATTCAACCAAAACTCACACTTACTGAGTTTGGCATATAACTGATGTGTCCTCAACAATTGCAATACCATATGCAAATGTTGAACATGTTCTGCATCACTCTTTGAATAGATCAATATATCATCGATAAAGACGATGACAAATCGATCAAGGTATTCCTGGAACACACGATTCATTAAACTCATAATGACAACGGGATCATTTGTCACTCCAAATGGCATCACCAGAAACTCATAATGTCCATAACGAGTTCTGAATGCTGTCTTCTGTATATCTCCTTCCCTCACATGTATTTGATGATATCCTGACCTCAAATCAATCTTAGAATAAATCCTTGATCCTTGCAACTGATCAAACAAATCATCAATACGAGGAAGAGGATATTTATTCTTTATTGTTACCTTGTTCAATTGTCGATAGTCAATACACAGTCGCATTGTCCCATCCTTCTTCTTAACAAATAACACCGGAGCACCCCAAGGCGATACACTAGGACGTATGTACCCCTTGTCCAATAAGTCTTGCAATTGAGTTTTCAATTCTTTCAATTCAGTTGGTGCCATCCGATAAGGAGCTCGTGAAATTGCAGAAGTACCAGGTATCAAATAAATACCAAATTCCACTTCTCGACTCGGTGGGAATCCAGGTATCTCATATGGAAACACATCCGCATATTCTGCAACCACTGGTATCTTCTACACTTTCCTTTCTCTTTTCTGTTCAGTTACATCAAGGGCATAAATCAAATAACCCGCATGTCCACGTTCTAACAAACGCGACATTCGGATTGCTGATATCAAAGGAATCCTCGCCCTCGATCCTTGGCCATAGAAGAACCATTGAGTTCCAGTATCAGACTAAAATCTCACTATCTTCTGACAACAATCCACAACAGACTGATATTTACTCAACACATCGATTCCAAGAATACAATCAAAATCTGTCATATCTAACACAATCAAATCAGCTTGTAAACCATACTCAGTCTCAAACTGAATATCACAATCAGACACACTCTGACAAGCCATCACAGTAGTTCCCATGGGTGTCGAAACATAAAGAGGCATCAACAGTGGAGACGAGCATATATGATACCGGTCAATAAAATTTTGTGCAACAAAAGAATGTGATGCACAAGTATCAATCAAAAGTAAAGCTGGATAAGTAAACAAAGTACACTTACCCGCTATCACAGCATCAGGAGCTGCCTCTGCTTCCTCCCTGTTCAGTGCATATACCTGAGCCTGAGGTGGTCCTGCCCTCTGTCCTCCACCAGATTGTGGTACACCCTGTGGCCTCTGTTGTACTGTGTTCTCTGACATGGGTTCTCTTCTCTGTTGTCCACCCACTTGAGGACAATCACGGATCACATGTCCTGGCTTCCCACAACGGAAACAAACCACTGTATCAAACTGTGGACAATTTCTTTGAAAATGTGGCCCTCCACATTTAAAACATTGTAATCCTCGTCCACTACTACTACTACTTCCTTGGGACTGTCCTTTTGAACCTCGTTGACCACCCTTTCTTATTGTAAACCGTTTTCCACTAAATAGAGAGGAAGATGCACCACCTCGTGGTGATTTAAATGGTTCTCCTTTAGGTCTCATACTCTCAGCTGTAGGTGGTTGGGCTTGTCCAACATCTTTGTATACCCCTACGACAATCTCAGCCATCTCGGCTCTAGTCAATGCTTCTTCATATAATGTAGGGTTATTGGACATGACCCTATCAAACAATTCAGGCCTCAAACCTTTCATAAATTGTCTGATCTTTGCCTTTGTGTTTACCGCAATATGTGGCACATACCGGAGCAAAGAAGAATATTGTACAGCATAGTCCGATACTGTCATTGATCCCTGTCTCAAGTTTGTAAATTCATCCTCTTTCCTCTGTCTTGCAGCAACAGAGAAATAATGCTCAAGAAACTTCGTTCTAAACACATCCCAGTTAACTGTCTGTCCTTGAGCCCTCAGCTCAAGCACTGTGGATTTCCACCACATCATAGTTTTCTTAGCTAACTGGAATTCAGCTAAGCGTAACCAAGCAGTCTTGGCACACGGTGCTGACACAAATATCTGTTCCACACGTTCCAGCCATTCCTCCGCCAATTCCCCTGATTCAGTCCCCTCAAACCTGGGTGGCTGATAACTCAGAAATTGCGTCAACGTCAATTCCCCTGGCAACAATACCTGTTCCACTGGCCCTTGCTCAATTGGTGGTGGTGGCACATGCGCCATCCTCACACTAGCATTGCCACTTATGGCATCCCCAACATCCTCATGATACCCTCTGTCTGTCATATCTGTATATCAAGGGTTAACAAGAACATTCAACATGATAAAACATGTTAGAAGAACATTACATTACAAATCCTAACATGATATGACCATTATCAACATGTTTTCAAGTGTTTAGGTAACTCCCTATTACACTTCCTCTACCCATGTTCATCCCGTTCTCGAACCACTGCTCTGATACCACTAATGTGGGGTCCTCGTTACTTAATCCATTATGTATCATGTTAACATACATATATGAGTCTGAATTAAGTAATAACAGGCACTGATTAAGAGTATCGTACTAGTTAAGTTGTTACAGGGTTTATAAAAACCTATCCACTACACATCATATGTACAAACAACAACCTACTACAAGATAACTCCTAGGCAGTGGTTCAGCTCGCAGCGGAAAATGACTCACATCCCGTCTCCCCACGTCTATGAGTCCCTACAGAAACATTCACACAACGTGAGTATAGATAACAACAATCTTAGTGCAATATCAAAACACAATATCAATGATAAACCAATAATAATCATATCCAATGTGAATGTTCTGTCTCATGCATCAACAAATGCAACTATGTCATGACATGTCTCATCAATCACCCTATTATCACGAGCCCAATATGATATGCCTATTCAGCTCAATATGTCAGTGGAACCACATCACATCTTCATATTAGCAGCACATATCATAGTACCTTACTCATCTGTGATAATAGCCAAAGTATATACCTAAACCAGACGTATATCTCTCAAGCCAGAGCATATGTAGTATATCTATCGTGGCAACGATCCCAGCCAAAGCATATACCAAACCTGGCATATCTATCAAGGCAATGATCTTACCAAAGCATATACACATATCTATCAAGGCATCTATCCCAATCATATGAAATCCATGTATGTACATGCATATGATACTACCAATCATATGACACAAAGCTAACATAAATCATATGATATCAAAATCATAACATCATCATCACATAATATCTATACTCCGTACGTCAACACGTACCTGTACTGCGACACAAACGATTTAAATTAGGCGTCACTGGCTAATTGCCTCGTTGTCCCGTCCCTTGAGATGATGCTATAACAATGCCAACAATATATCATGTTATCATAGGCATTAAAATCAAATTCTAGCGAAATATAACATTTTTCAACATTCTGGCTCTGGCGATCGATCGCTACTACTCACCGATTGATCGCTATACTGTTCTGCCCCCTCGCGATCGATCGCCATACCTCGCGATCGATCGCCAAAGTGTTCTGTTTCTGGCGATCGATCGCCACATTTTTACCGATCGATCGCCACATACATTAACCGCCTTATTTTTTGTTCTG
The DNA here is from genome assembly GCA_907163345.1 of Haberlea rhodopensis. Lineage (NCBI taxonomy): Eukaryota > Viridiplantae > Streptophyta > Magnoliopsida > Lamiales > Gesneriaceae > Haberlea > Haberlea rhodopensis. Next base: position 2,078,968 of record CAJQUN010000043.1, on the reverse strand, counting down.
GTCGCGGCGATCGATCGGCACAAAGCTAGCGATCGATCGCCGATGTCCAGAAAACTTAGAACATGGCGATTTTGAGCTTATCTTCCTAGCTCTTCTCATATAACTCGAATTGAACCATTGCAACATGTTTCTTGCAATCTCTAGGAACATATTAACATGTTTCTATCATCATAGAATCCAATTAATAGCATATAAACATGATATGATTCTTCACATGAACATTTGATATTCCACCTCACATACATCAACACCAATTACATAATTCAAGTGTAAAACCATGAATTCCTTACCAAGATATTAAGAAATCACTTCACACAACTTCCTAGCTCAATTCACAAGTAAATCCCAAGCTCAAACCAAAAAGAACTTGAAAGAGATGGATAGGAGCTTGTGTAGGATTTTAGTAGGTGAAAGATGAGAAACTATGTGATTCTCCTCCCTAAATCACTTGATATAAGGTCATTAGCTCCCTAAATCACTTGATATCATGTCATTTGGAGTTAATGACATGTTAAGTAACATGTACATGCAAATGAAATCCAAATTCAAATGCAACTCCAATTCAAATTAAATTCACATGCATATTCAAATGCCTACTAGTTCATGTTGCTTGATATGTTACTATTCAAATCATTGTACACCATGTTTCATTCCTTGCCATATATCATTTCATACATGTATTAATTCATTCTTGGTTCCACCCGAACCCCCATTATCATATCGCCATTTGATATAATTACACCATAATCATATCATATGTATATAAAACAAATCGAGGCATTACAGGAATCGTGCAAAACCTTTTCCAACGGGCATCGTCTAGTGTTTAACGTTTATATCATTACTTGAAGCTATATATACAAGACTTGTAAGCTCAAATAAAGAAGATTGAAGATCAATTTAAGAGAGATCAAAGCAAACCCACTTGGATTCAATATGGGTAACCTACAAAGGAGAACGGATTAGATAAAAGGAAGCCCAAATTTTAGGCACCACTTACCTTGCTATATCAGATCTAGTTAGAGATAATTGCTAACTATATTCATTCTATTCATTTTGTTTGAGAGCTTAAATAGATTAGTGTATATCATTGTAACAGTTGATGATTTATCACAAACGATTGAGAGGTCTTTGTAAGTGATACATTAAAGAACATACATTGTTGTGTTGCTATGAGTTCTAGTTGGTTGGGGAATGTCCAGCTAGATCGGTTTGTACAAATGGTTGTATAATCAAAGTTTTCTAGTGGAATCTCTCCATGAGTTGGAAGAATGGGAGACGTAAAACGATTACACCACCTTCGAACTTTCATAAACAAATGCTTGTATGTTTACTTTACTTGCATATCTTTAAAATGGCTTTCAAATGGTTAATCGATTTTAGAGCGGGTTATGTTGAGTGTCTTGCGCTCGGTTCAGAAACCGAGCTCGATATAATCTCTCGGTGCAATTATTTTAAGAACACGAGCTATTGAAATTCAAGTTGGTTGAATGTTGTGGACTAGCTACCCATCCCTGATCGATCATGACATTGTCTATTTGAAACAAAAGAGACCATGATTTTCAAGGATTTAAATTATATCCAATGACTTCATATGAAGTTAGTTTCACTTTTATTCTATTACGTCGTATACATCTAATCACACTTTCTCAATGGAAAATTATATTTTCCACTAGTGCCCTTTTCATAGATAAATTTATTTATTTTTCAATAATTTGACTCGCCAGAAGCAAAAGAGGGTATGACTATAGTCTTGGATCAAGCAACTTTTGAGAAAAAAAGAAGAAGTCAAAAATAATAATTTGGACATTCTACAAACATTTTGCAAGAATTGGGGATAGTTTGGATATTTTCAAAATTTAGTTGAAATAGTCCATCAAAGAAATCAAATTATAAACTTATTATTCAAGGGGGAAAAACAACTAAGAATAAAAGACAAATCTTTAAATTAAAGGGATGCATGGATGATTTGGTCGGTGTAAACCACTCAACTAACAACCAAATTCTTTCATAATAATAATAATAAACCAACCTAATTCCTAACAATTAAAACACCTACTTAAAAAACATATAATATGTATTATTACACCCTATTTTACGTGCATATACAGGAAATTATCTTGAAATCAGGTTCATAATCGAATATAATATTTTTTTCCTTCCTTAACTTTATCATACTTTTGTGAGGGCCTGTTCCTAATCAGGTGTTTAATTATCACACAATGATTATTTATTTGTAAACAACGGAAAATTATTTAAATATTCTACCAACAAATGGCTCTAAAATTTTGGAATGACCTCCCGCATGAGGGACATACAAAAAAAATGAAAGCACCATAACAATATCCCAGTGAAAGCAAATACATAATACCATAGCATGCATCATAGGCATCCATCACAACCATACTAAAAATATTTACATCATACCATAGCATGCACAATAAGTTTTCATCACACATTTCATACTTAAAATATTTACATAATACCATTAACAGTAAAGAAAGTAAAGAAACATTAAATATCCACAAATAATCAAGACTGGACGGAAATAAACTCCATTTACATAGTTATACTATCCAAGACACAACCTGGTATACTTAACTATCCTACGACTTGAATAGACAAAAGAAAACAACATCAGATAAGACTTTCAATGAGACAAAGCCCAATATGAAACTATCAAGTAATTACAACATGTATCTATAAAATCTGATAGATGATGCAATGCAATGCAAATGCAATGCATGTCAGGTACAAGGAATCGAATCTCAAGATACCAAACTATCGGAGTCCAAGGAAAGGTATCATCAATCTATATCAAGCTCGAGCAGGGCGTCGACTCGCTCGACGCTACGACATCTCTCTCAGTCAAGCCATCGACGGTCCATCATCCCTCATATCTGGGCGACGTCGGCACACTCATTGCTACGACATCTCTCAGCTCACTCTCTCCGCCGAGCCATCGGAGTGCCCATCATCCCTAGACACACATCACAGATACCAACGAAGAGATATAGGTATCAACGAAAGAATCAATAGGATCAATATGATATGCTCAATGTCCATGCGTGTCAATGCATCATGCAATATCATAATCTCATGTGATGCATCTCCATATCGATGTATATTTATCGAAATGATGTGTGCTAACAAAACATTTATTTTCATACATCAATATGCCAATTATGAATGCTGTGAATGCTCATAATTCAATTAAAATCACACAGCCGAGTAATTTCACGTAAGTCACGTAAGTTCAGCAAATCAGGTATCAAATAATACAGATCCCTGTCGTATATTTGATAAGTGTGATTTTTGCACTTAATTTGATATAAGATTAGGGGCATTTTTGTAGTTATTCCTGAAAAATATAAGGGGTTTTGGTATATATTTGTATATTTCAGGAATCTAAGTTCAAATACATAAAAGTGGAGGAAATAAGCTATAATTGATGAAAATGACCAAACCAAGTAAACACAGGAAATGAAGGATGAAATTGCAAATTATGGAATTTCAGAAGAAGCGATCGATCGCAACATTTGGGCGATTGATCGCCTCGGGTCAGAAGCATTCAGCGATCGATCGGCAATTGATGGCGATCGATCGCCCTTGTCCAGAATAGTCTGGCGATCGATCGTTGATCGATCAATAACTCGCAGCGATCGATCTCCAGAACTCGGAATTTTTGGGATTTTATTTCGAAATTGGTTATTTTGTGTCCTAAATTGGTGAAACTTCTCCTATCATAAATATGGATTGTCTTGGACGAAATTTGGAGTTTTTGGCTCATATTCAACCCTACATACTTAGCCCCCTTCACACTTCATCTTCCTCAACCATCCATACTCCATTAAACCATTGAAGAGAAGACGCATCGAAGAGACGAGACGACGGAGCAACGCAAAGAATCAACGGCTCTCGTTATTTCCGTATTTCTATCTCTAGTTCTCTATTTTCATTAGATTTTTATGTTTAGAATGTTGAAAAACAATTTAATGCATTGTTATTTGATAGAGATTATTAGCTAGGTTTGTTGTCAAGAGTAAGGGGATCCTTTGTATGAACCCATAATTCAATTTTAGTGTTTTTGATTGATTATTATTTATCTAAGTGTGTCCAGGATCGATCGGGGTGGGTGGCCAGTCCACACGCGAGTTCAACTAACTTGAGCTTCAATAACTCATGTTCTTGAAATAATTGCACCGAGAGATTATATCGAGTTCGATTACAAAATCGAGCGGAAGACACTCGATATAACCTGCTCTATAACCGATTAACCATTTGAAAGACATTTTAAAGATAGGCAAGTAAAGTAAATAAATAAGCATTTGTTTATGAAAGTTCGAAGGTGGTGTAATCCTTATATGTCTCCCCTTCTTCCACCTCATGGAAGGATTCCACTAGAAGACTTTGATTTATACAATCATGTTGGACACAAGAATGCCCCATCCAACTAGAACTCCTAGCAACTCAACTATGTATGTTCTTTAATATCTCGCATACAAAGACCTCTCATCGGTTGTGATGAATTATCAACCGTTACAATGATATTCACTCATCTTTTAAGCTCTGAAATACAATGAATAGAGTGAATATATATGGCACAAATGATCTCTAACTAGATATGATATAGAAAGGTAAGTGATGCCTAAAAACTGGGCTTGCTCTCTTTCAAGATGTTCTCTTCTTGTAAGCTGTCCATTTGAATCCCAAGTGGGTTTGCTTTGATCTTGCTTGGATTGATCTTCAATCACTTTATTTGAGCTTCCAAGACTTGTATATATAGCCCCAAACAATGATATATACGTTAGACACAAGAATATGCCCGTTGGAAAAGGTTCTGCATCATTCCCGAGCTTGCAACGGTCATGTTCTGTTTTCTGGGCTCTTTGTATTTCGGACCGGATCAGTCTTGTACTTGTATTCAGACTGTACTGGCCGGATAAGTCTTGTACAGATCAGACTGGTCGGATCAGTCTTCTGGACAGATCATTCTTGGTCTAGATCAGTCTTCTGGACAGATCAGTCTGGCCGGATCAGCCTTCTGGACAGATCAGTCTGGGTCTAGATCAGTCTTCTGGACAAATCAGTCTTCTGGACAGATCAGTCTTGGTATCTTCAGTCTTGGTCCAGCTTGATATATTCAAACACTTTCTTGGCAATTCATCAAGCTTCTAACATGATCTATGAACTGCACACTTGATGAATTATGTTAGCAACACAATAACAAGTTTTGTTAACATCAAAACAAAGATTATTCGTGTTACTAAAACCCAACAATCTCCCCATTTTTAATGATCACAAAACTCGGATAAAAATATGAACATTAAAGCACAATGTTGCATAACACAAAATTATATTTTTAAAACAACACATTTCTCCCCCTTTTTGTGTGAATAAAAAAAAGGAAGACAAATAAAATTTTCTCCCCCTCAAAGATTGAATTAATTCCCTCCCTTAAAATTTGAATAAATGAAAATGGCAAATAAAGAGAGATGAGAGGGATCGATTTCAAATATTTTTTAAACAACTATGCAGTGCACAGATAAATTTGAACAAAAATAACCGCTTTTTAGAGCTAGCACAACAACCATGATTTTCTTCACAAAACTCCAACAATGTCCATTCATCAATTCTTGTGGCAGCACACATGGCTCATCTTTGCAGAATAAACTGCATTTCCTAGTGCATAATTAGGCTGCAAGACCTATACCGCTACGATCCTCTACGAGTCTAGTTTGCAACGCAAAAAGCGGTTGGTCATTTGGACATCCGAGCAAGAAGTTATGTCATATTTCTCAAAGTCGCTGTAGGCTGCCAGAAAAGCTGAAATACTTCGAAATTGTGAGAAAAAAATATCAAAATAACAATTTTAAACTTAAAATGAGTCAAGAACAGGTTGAACGAAAATTAAACCTTTAAAATAGATTTTATAATTATTTTCGTGCAAAATAAATACAATGAAATTGATTTTTATGCTAACAATTTTCATACACCAAATTTTGGAAAAAATATGCTTTGAAAATATTTCATGCTCATGAGAAAATTTTGAAAATGATTTTAAAAGACATTCGCTAAAAAAATCGGTTAAAATGCTTTCCAAGAACAACTAGCTCTGATACCACTTGTCAGGATCGATCGGGATGGGTGGCCAGTCAACACCCAAGTTCAACCAACTTGAGCTTCAATAGCTCGTTTTCTTGAAATAATTGCACTGAGAGATTATATCGAGTTCGATTACAAAATCGAGGAGAAGACACTCAAAATAACCTGCTCTATAACCGTTTAACCATTTGAAAAACATTTTAAAGATATGCAAGTAAAGTAAATAAACAAGCATTTGTTATGGAAGTTTGAATGTTGTGTAATCCTTCTATATCTCACCTTCTTCCACCTCATGGAAGGATTCCACTAGAAGACTTTGATTTATACAATCCCGTTGTACAAACCCGATCCAGTTGGGAATGCCCCATCTAACTAGAACTCCTAGCAACTCAACTATGTATGTTCTTTAATGTCTCACATACAAATACCTCTCATCGGTTGTAATAAATCATCAACTGTTACAATGATATTCACTCATCTATTAAGCTCTGAAATACAATGAATAGAGTGAATATATATGGCACAAATGATATCTAACTAGATCTGATATAGAACGGTAAGTGGTGCCTAAAATCTGGGCTTGCTCTCTTTCAAGCTGTTCTCTTCTTGTAAGCTGCCCCTTTGAATCCCAAGTGGGTTTGCTTTGATCTTGCTTGGATTGATCTTCAATCACTTTATTTGAGCTTCCAAGACTTGTATATATAGCCCCAAACAATGATATATACGTTAGACACAAGAATATGCCCGTTGGAAAAGGTTCTGCATCATTCCCGAGCTTGCAACGGTCATGTTCTGTTTTCTGGGCTCTTTGTATTTCGGACCGGATCAGTCTTGTACTTATATTCAGACTAGACTGGCCGGATCAGTCTTGTACTTGTATTCAGACTGGACTGGCCGGATCAGTCTTGTACAGATCAGACTGGCCAGATCAGTCTTCTGGACAGATCATTCTTGGTCTAGATCAGTCTTCTGGACAGATCAGTCTGGCCGGATCAGTCATCTGGACAGATCAGTCTGGCCGGATCAGTCTTCTGGACAGATCAGTCTAGGTCTATATCACTCTTCTGGACAGATCAGTCTGCCTGGATCAGTCTTTTGGACAGATCAGTCTGGGTCTAGATCAGTTTTCTGGACGGACCAATCTTGGTATTTTCAGTCTTGGTCCAGCTTGATATATTCAAACCATTTCTTTGCAATTCATCAAGCTTCTAATCATGATCTATGAACTGAACACTTGATGAATTATGTTAGCAACACAATAACAAGTTTTGTTAACATCAAAACCAAGATTATTCTGGTTCCTAAAACCCAATAAATTGCATAGATTATTGTTCTTCATGCTTTTGAGGGTTTGGCCATCATTGAATGATAATTTATTGTAATTGAGATTGAGAAATAAAATTGTGATACGATATAGTGATTTATGCCGTGGATTTCAGACTGAGATCGAGAGATAAAGTCAAATACACGTGTGATAGCTATAGATATCTAGTAATCAAAGGCTAGAAGTTTTCATAGATCGACATACAATATTAATTGATCAATAAGGGTACGAGAGTGGCTTATTGTAACGTTAGTATTTGATTTGTTATAGTCAGACTAAGGTATGACAGGTACATTAGGAAAACTCGTCACCTTAGAACGTTGAATTCAAATCTTAACTAATAGGCAAATTATGGGGGATTACATGGGTGAACCGAAAGTCTTGATAATTATCTCTATTGATTCTTATTCTTATTCAGCATTCTTTGTTTGGGTTAATTATTGAGTTAATTCGCCACTGTATTTAATTAACCACAACCATTTTTCGTATGCTAAATATAGTTAAACTAGTGGAGTTTGGTACTTATTTCCTAGTCCTCGTGGGTTCGACACTCATACTTTTCATATCATTATACTAAAACTTGACACCGTGCACTTGCGGTACATAATCGCTACACTGAAAAATATTGTTTAATAGCGATCAAGCTTTTGGCGCCGTTGCTGGGGACTAGTTTTAATAATATCAAATGAGATTAGTTGACTGTAGTTTAGTCATTTATTTGTTTTTATTTTTGATTTTTTTCCCTTTTCTCTACTTTTCTACTGTTGTGTTGATCTTTATAGGTTGTTAACTCTTGGTGAATGCTAAGGAGTAGCAAGCCTACACTTGAGCATTTTGACTCCGAGATCGAATGCGCTTGTCAAAGGAGGCTAAGGCAAACGAGAGCACTAATGGCTAATAACGAGGAGGTGCCAGCACCACCAGTTGCAAGATCACTCATGGACTACGCCCACCCTTCATTCCATGGATCGTTGTCTAGCATCACGAGACCGACTATCCAGGCTAACAATTACGAGATCAAGCCTGCTATCATACATACGATCCAACATTCGGTCCAGTTTGGGGGAGCAGCTACTGATGATTCCAAACGCCCACATCTCCAACTTATTGGAGATTTGTGATACATTTAAACATAATGGCGTTACCGACGACGTCATAGGTTACGTTTGTTTCCTTTCTCTTTACGGGATAAAGCTAAATCTTGGTTACAATCGTTGTCTGCAGGTTCTATTACCACGTGGGATGAGATGGCACAATTGTTCTTGTCAAGTTCTTTCCACCATCCAAGACGGCTAATGCGTACTGACATCACAACTTTTGCCCAATATGATCCCAAGACACTGTATGAAGCATGGAGCGCTTCAAGGATCTACTGTGGAGATACCCACATCATGGCCTCCCTATCTGGCTGCAGGTACAAATGTTTTATAACGGTTTATTTTCTGATAAACGTTTTACGATAGATGCAGCATCTGGAGGTACTGTGATGAGAAAGACGTCTGAGGAGGCTTATACGTTGTTGGAGGAGATGACTGCTAATAGCTGTCAATGGCAGCCCAAAAGGAACGTGCCAAAGAAGCAAGCCGAATTGCATCAAGTGAGTGAAGTCTGCCCTAGCTGCCCTGTTGGAAGCACTGAACAAGAAGATTTATAGTTTGAGCATACATGCAATGCAAGTTCAAACTGTTACAACGAGCTTTGCAAAGGAGGACATCCGAGCACGTAATGCCAAATAGGTAACCCTTTCGTTACAACTAATGAAGCTGTTAACTTTGTAGGGAACCAAACACCACAGACATACTCCTACTCGAATACGTACAATCCAGGGCCAATGAACTATCCCCAACCACCACCGGGTATGCACCAAAGCCAAGCATAGAGGAACTGCTAACCAAGTTCATATCATCGGCTGAAACAAGGATGAACAATCATGAGGCATCAATAAAGAACTTGAAAGTCCAAGTGGGACAGCTAGCAAAAATCGTAGCCGAACGAGCACAAGGATCACTACCTAGTGACACTGAGACAAACCCTAGGGAGCAAGTCCATGCCATCACATTGAGGAGCAGAAAGGAGGTCGCGAGAAGAAGGATGCACACGTTGAGTTAAATGGCGAGGCGAACATCAAGCAAGAAGAGGTGCAAACACACGACAAAGATAAGTCTACTAAGACCCCTACACCCATCACACCTACTCAGGTAGATATCCCACTCCCATTCCCTGCTGCATATAAGAGAGGAAAATTAGATGCTAAATTTGTTAAGTTTTTAGATATTATTAAGAATCTCCACCTTGAGATGCCTTTCATTGATGCTATACGGCGCATGCCGAATTATGCTAAGTTTTTTTAAGGAGATTCTGTCAAAAAAGCGGAAACTGGGAGAGCATGAGATGATAAACTTAACTGAGGAGTGTTTGCTATCATTCAAATTGATTCATCTCCAAAGTTAAATGATCGAGGGAGTTTCACTATACCTTGCAAGATCAACTTACTTCTTTTAAGAAATCTTTATGTGATTAGGGGTCAAGTGTCAATCTAATGCCTTTGTATGTGTACATGAAGCTGGTTTAGGAGAGCTCAAACCGATTAATGTGTCACTGCAGATGGCAGACAATCCATCAAGTACCCTCATGGGATAGTTGATGATGTACCAGTCAAGGTTGATAAATTCACCATTCCTGTGGATTTTATCGTGTTGGACATAAAGGAAGATACAGACATGCCTTTGATTCTAGGAAGACCGTTCCTAGCTACTGGAAGGGACATTGATTGATGTCCAAGAAGGGAAGTTGATCCTCCGAGTGGCAAGTTGTTTTTGATATGTTCAAAGCTTTGAACACTACACGCACTGAGCACTGATGTTTTAATATCAATATAATTGATACATTATCCGTTGATGCGATGCAGGTTAAGAGCGAGAAGAATGTGGAGGTCCCATCGAATGGCCATAAAAAGGAGGCAAATTCTTGTGAGTGTGATTTGGTGCAAATGAATAGGAAAAAAACGAGACTTTTCCCATGGAAGGCGGATTCGCTATGGGCTGGACAGTTCAAAGTTGTCTATGTTCTACTATTCGACACAATCAACTTAATAGATGACCAAGGAGCACTGTTCACAGTGAAAGAGAAGTGGTTACGACGTTACCACATGGTGGATGGAAAATCGTCCCCCAATGGCCCTTGCGGCACTTAAGCTTACATGGTAAAAAGTCCATCTTGAGACTATAAATCAAGATCTTTTCTCATCCCTTAGCTTTGTTTTTGGTTTGTTTTGGTTTGTTTTTGCTTTTGTTTTTATTTTTGTGAGACTCCATGCTTGCTGTCGTGTTCCAACACTTTGTCCCATGAGCTGACGAGGAATTGGATAACGATCACTCACGGTCGTTGTTAAATGTAAATGCTTTGTCTCATTTTCCATGAACATTACATTGAGGACAATGCGTGAATTAAGTTTGGGGGCTGCATTACTATGTCATGCTTTTTCTATGGAATTGTATCGTTCTTTGAGCACCAACAAAATATTTCTTGAAAACGAGTTCAATTAGTAAGAAAGAATGAATCATAGTAGTGGTCTCTATTCCATGGTGATATTAGTCTCACTATGCATGTCAACTTGAGTTTTGATGATTGTAAGACTTTTATGAACATCTTGTTTTGAGTAGCATGTCAAAAGATGATGAATATATTGACCACATTTGAGTCATAATCTTGTAAATTGCTTTTGTAGTAGTTAAATTTTTTGTGAACTTGATGAATTATTTTGAGCATTTTAGAGTACCTTAGAACTAATTTGATGATGACACTTCAATGCCAAATTTTATAGTCATGAACTTGATTAGGAGATGATATAGGCGATCTGTGGACCGTTTGAACCTTTCAAGCTTACCATGTATACATATATCCCTGGTATCCACTTTTGAGCTTAATTGGAAAAGAATGGTGTATGTTCAACATACTATTAGCCCCATTCAACATTTTTTTGGCAACTCATTATACCTACATATTTGAGCTTAAATTGAAATTTTATCCTTACCTTAAGGGAGTATAATGATTCTCATTAGATGCACATGAATTGTTATATTTTGATGAGCTTATTGTTGAAAAAAAAAATTAATGAATGAGAAAGAATAGATAAAGCCTCGAGAAAAAGTGACTAAATAAGACCCAAAGTGGCCAAGGCTAAAAGAAAAAGAAGAGAAGCTCAATTATGTGCTAAAAGTATGAACATTTCATGCTTATACTTCTTCTTTGTGCTACCCTATCTTTTCTTTGAAGCCAACACCTAGGCCTAACATTACAAGCTTCAAAAGTCCTATTGATCCAAGTTGAGGGAATGACTATATTAGTGGAGAAATATTTGAAAATAGGACTATGGGGTGCTCAAGGATAATCTTAACTTTCATTGCCTAGCATGGTTTGATCTATGAAATTGAATGAAACTTGAAAGTGACAATAGCACACACACACGTTTTGATTTGGAGACATGTTGCTTGATCTAGGAGAAAACACGATTTGTTGAACTTTCTGATTGACTCTTGTTCGTCTGGAAGTGAGATGTCTGATGCTACATGATTGACTGCGAATTTGTTTATTTGAATCTTCAATGTTGAACTCGACTTTTTGATCTTATTTCTTGCTCGAGACGATCAAGTTTAAGTTTGGGGGAGTTAATAAGTGTGATTTTTACACTTAATTTGATATAAGATTAGTGGTGGTTTTGTAGTGATTCCTGGAAAATATTACTTGTTTTGGTATATATTTGTATATTTCAGAAATCTAAGTCCAAATGCATAAAAGTTGAGGAAATAAACTATAACTGATTAAAAAGGACCAAACCTAGCAAACACAGAAAAGGAGAGACGAAATTGCAAATTATGGAATTTCAGAAGAAGCGATCGATCGCAACATTTGGGCGATCGATCGCCTCGGTCAGAAGCATCCAGCGATCGATCGGCAATTGATGGCGATCGATCGCTCTTGACCAGAATAGTCTGGCGATCGATCGGTAGCTCGCAACAATCAATCTCAAGAACTCAGAATTTTTGGGATTTTATTTCCAAACTGGTTATTTTGTGTCCTAGCTTGGTGAAACTCCTCCTACCATTAAATATGGATTGCCTTGGACAAAATTTGGATTTTTGGCTCATACTCAATCTCCTTCACACTTTCTTCCCCAACCATCCATACTCCATTAAACCATTGAAGAGAATATGCATCGAAAGAGACAGGACGACGGAGCAACGCAATGAGTCAACGCCTCTCGTTATTTCCTTATTTCTAACTCTAGTTCTATATTTTCATTAGATTTTGATGTTTAGAATGTTGAAAAACAATTTAATGCATTGTTATTTGATGGAGATTGTTGACTAGGTTTGTTGTCAAGACTAAGTGGATCTTTTGAAAAACAATTTAATGCATTGTTATTTGATGGAGATTGTTGACTAGGTTTGTTGTCAAGATAAGTGGATCTTTTGTATGAACCCACAATTCAATTTTAGTGTTTGTGATTGATTCTTATTTATCTAAGTGCATAGATTATTGTTCTTCATGCTTTTGAGGGTTTGGCTATCCTTGAATGATAATTTATTGTAATTGAGATTGCGAAATAAAATTGCAATATGATACAGTGATTTATGCCGTGGATTTCAGACTGAAATCGAGAGATAAAGTCATATACATGTGTGATAGCTATAGATATCTAGTAATCGAAGGCTTGAAGTTTTCATAGATCGATGTACAATATTAATTTATCAATAAGAATACAAGAGTGGTTTATTGTAACGTTAGTATTAGATTTGTTATAATCGGACCAAGGTATAACAAGTGCCTGAGCGTTGAATTCAAGTCTTAACTAATAGGCAAATTATGGGGGATTACATAAGTGAACCAAAAGTCTTGATAATTGTCTCTATTGATTCTTACTCTTATTCACTATTATTTGTTTGGGTTAATTATTGAGTTAATTCGTCAATGTAGTTAATTAATCACAATCATTTTTCGTAGGCTAAATATAGTTAAACTATTGGAGTTTGGTACTTATTTCCTAGTCCTCGTGGGTTCGACACTCATACTTTTCATATCAACACCGTGCACTTGCGTTACACAATCGCTACACTGAAAAATATTGTTTAAAATAATAGCGATCAATGTTACCGATCGCAACATACCTATTATTTCTTGTTCTAGAAGTTGAATATGGTCTTGTTAGTTCGTGGAACTCCTCCCATGTCGTGTATTAATCTATCAAATTCATACAACGTCATCATTTATATTCACCTACTATTTCCTTAATTCACAATATAAGAAAATAAGGAATATTTTAGCTTTTTTATCTATTACTAGTAATCCTTATTCCTTTCATTTCACTGTTCAGATGTTTACTTTTCAATAGTTTATCTTAACAATCAATTTTAATTGTTATTAACTAACTTGAATATTTTAAACTCCAATCATAATCATAATCGAGAGTGATGCATATGAACTTATATCTTATCTTTCAAATTGTTTTACATCTTAACTAAGAGTCTTTGTAAAACGAGTAGAAATCTCCCAGTTAAACTTACAGCCTTGAGGACTCATAAACGTCATAATTTTCGTACTTAACAACGAATAAATCTTGGATCTTGAGATTGAACATAAACTAGCAGTAAGAGGAATATAGTCAAAACAGTAGAAAACTCAAAACAAGGTAGCAAGGTTTTCGAGCTAACATGCAACGTCTTACATATCAATTGTAAATGACCCTATTCCATTATTACAGCAAGAAATAAAATTACTAAGACTCCATCAGAATAGTACAAACTAAATCGAAGATGTTAGCTAACTCATGCATAAAACCATATATGCACGATCAAAACTTCGGTCAATATAAATCTATCAAAACAGTAAGGAAAACTCAAATTCATCAGTCAAAATGAAGAAAATTAAATAAAATCCCAAAATAAGAATGGAATTTACATGCAATCCTCTTAAACATGATTCAAATGGGTTAAAAGTCGATTAGGAACATAATTTAAGCATTATCATTTTCAAACTCTAAAAATCGATCGGTAAACCCCAACATGCAACGGAAATTTCGAACCAAAATTCACAAAAACTGTAGGGAAGAACAATTAAGTAGTAAATGAGGATTACCTAAGCAAAAACTGAAGAAAATCGCATGAAATCGGATGGACCCTAGCATGAGTGCACTCCATCGATTTCTGGTAAATGCCGATGCGAAACCGCGACGAAACTTCAAGTTCTTGGTATGGAAAGGTGCGCCGGTGAGAGGAGAAGGTGGTGATGGGTCGGATTCGCCAAGGTGATGGCTGACGGCAGCGGGCGCGGGAAATTTTGGGCGGAGGAGAAGAACGCGAGGAACATGGTGAAGGAAATCGGGTTCTGCGTCTTAAGCGTGTGCATTTTTCTCGTTTTTGTGTGTGTGTAGCAATAAGTGTAATTACAACACAATATTAATTGTATTCCAGTCCAGTTATGTACATCGAAGTGTCACCGGTGTACTGGTAAATTAAATTTACAGTCGACACTTGAGATTTATATCCACTACTAAAACACACAATTAAATTCTTCATTTTAATAATTTATTTTTAAAATATTATCGAAGCTTATTTTATCATTTCAAAATTATCTCGTGTTCTCAGTTGACATTAATTGTCAATTTTACTTCTTATTAATTAATTCTAAATTAATTATTAATTAATTCCCAAGTTATATTTAATTAACGATAATCAAATCTCGGAGTTTTACAACTTTATTTACAAAAGTAGTTAAAACATTTGAGATGCTATAAAATGATTAAAAAAAAGTAAATATAACCATTTATTATTATATTTAAAATGGTATTTTTGACTTTGAGAATTATATTTTCGAGATACTGTCATGAATATGCATAAAAATTATATATGGCAAAAGATTTATTGTCTTTGGGATTTTAATTATAAATTAATAAAAAGGGTTTTAGCTCAACGATTTTTCACACCAGGGCTTTAATCCATCAAGAACGGAAAAGACGACTTTTAGGTTGGTTTGATGTTACCTTTAAGGAGCAATGTAAGATTTTTCCACAATAATTAACATGTGTAAATGATTATTAACATCTATTACAAAAGCTGAATGAATTAGCGACATATATATATGTCATTTAAAAGCTATGGGTGGTGGTAAGATAATAGCGACAGATATTACGTCAAATTCGTAAAATTCATATATCATTTAAATGTTTACATAAAATGTATACCATGTCTTTTGCATTTTTTTAACATCTCATCAATTAAAATAATGCTTTTGGTGGTTCAGGTGAGGATTGAAATTTGTTTTCTTGGTCTTCTTTGTGAGATTTCAAGTCTCCACAGTCTTTTAAGAAATAAAGTTCCAAATTCCAAGCTTAGTTAAGAATATAGAATAGCAGTCCTTTTTGGTAGTCTCCGATACATAAATTATTATCTCAAATGAGTTGGTGAAATATAGACCTAGTCCTGTTTGACATTTTCTTGGGCACAAGCAATCCTTCAAGATTTAGGCTGGGACACAACTACTAGCCCAAAGTTAGATTTAAGAGTTTATCAAATAAAAAATTTCTAAACCCATGAATATTTTTTGAAAAATATATATTTTGACCTATATTGTACCCCAAGTAAATGTTTATATTTCATGTAGACAAAGAATCCGGAAATTCTTTCATGGAATGGGTTTGAGATCAGATCCATATACTAACACATAAAATTCTTGTCAACCATGATTTATCAAACCATAGTTGAACTTTTATTTGTATTGATGTATGGACCAAGACCTGTGTCTGGTTCATTCAAGAATTTTCCTAAAGAACCTAGTCGACCGAATAAAAAATAAATTAGAAATCTAAAATGGAAAGTAAAAAAAAAAAGGCTTATAATTTCAAAAGTATGGCTATATATTTTTAAATATTGGCTTTTCTATATCAATTGATTTGATTGAACTTATTAATATGAAAGTTCCTTTTGCAAAAGTCAACTTCCAAAATCCAAAGAAATTATTTCCCTACATTATCTATACTATAAGCACTTGTCAATTGATATAAGCTAGTATATAGTTTTAATATTACGTTAGTTTCAACGCTTTAACAACCATTTATGATAATTCAATATTATTATTATTATTATTATTATTATCATTCTTCTTATTATAATAATAAAAATAATTATGCAAAACTTCTAGAAGGTTTCAAGCTATATGCGATATTTTTGGTGTAATTAATGTTGAGCAGAATTGGAATGGAAAAAGTTTTGAAAACGGTTAGTTTGACGATGTCCATATAACAAATCAAAGACTTGATTTGGAATATAAGGGTTGATGCAGCCGAATGTACTGCCCATCCAGAATTTTCGAATTGCAAATGAACGAATCATACTTAGATTCCAAGTCGTCAGCTAGGATACAATATCCTACTGAGTCGAACCACTCGCAATCGACCCGATTAAGACTTAGCTCAGTCTCAACTTCAACTGATCTCGATTAATATGAGTACCGTCTTGAGTCGAGCTTGAAATTTAGCATCCCACATTCAATTATTCATCATGAAACTAAGTGAGCATGCACTTGAGTACAATGTGTTAGCAATAATGCACAGCAAGCCAAATGTTGACCCGATAGGCTTTATGAACACTAGCCCAATTAACTAACATATTACAACTATAAATATAACATTCATTCTCTAGGGTTAAAGGACTCTCAATCATTCCACAATACACTATCTCATAGAAACGCTAACGCCAAACTAGTACTGGTCTTGGCTTTTAGATCTGGTACTGGTTAATTGGACTCGATGGCCACCGACATCAGATTTCGTTGTTATAGGTAATTCCATGCTTAATATTTATGATATTGCATGTTTATATATGAATCAGGCGCAATCGATTATTCCTGGGTTAGATTTGTTTCTGTTTATTTTCGCTGCGTTTGGATCTGACGCCGGGGTACGGAAACCCAACACAATGCAAGTCGAATATTTTTATCATTACATCTACTGTAACTTTTACGTGAAACAAATTTTCCATAGTGCACTATCATACATAGATTAAACAGTCAATTCAGTATTCACTTGGGATGCAATGAGACTCTAGTTTCTGACAAAAAAAAAATCAGCACCTACTACATAATCTAAAATATTCTATCGATTCCCCATATTATATATGTTTTGATATCCTCAAGCATTTCATGGGGGGCGGGGGGGGGGGGGAGGGGAAACACTTTCAAGAAGTGAGAATGAAAATATAAAACTTTGTGAAAAGATTAAGCTACTAATTTTTAAAAACATCAAGAACCGACCTTCAATTGTCTGAATAGACATTGAATAAAGTAACAAAGCACATTTCAGAAAAAAACATAAAATGAAAAGGGAACTTTAAGATGGGAGATTATGGCCTTCCTCTGCAGCAGCTTCAAATGTCTTCTGGTGCTCCGGGGCCAGTAGTTGGAGGTTGTTTCTGAAACTGTTCTACTAATTTCTTCAAATTCTCCAAGTTATCTGGATCTGAGGGTATTAAAATTAACTCTCTTTGAGTAAAGTCCTTGGAGCCAGCCGAATTTTGAAAAATATATATGAAGAATATGGATATACGAAGCTTACCTAATTGGTGAATAATTTGAGGAAGAATGTCTTGCAAATCTGGGGAAAAAAAAAAAAGAAACATTTTAAATTTAAATGACGAAATAACAGAGTAACGGATAGCTATCAAGTAAAAAAGCTACCCTTCTAGGTCCTAACTATTACAAGATACAGGAAAACAATGGGCTAGTACCTGGTGCACAAAAACAAAAGAGACAATTATATGGTAAACTATAAGATATAAGTAAATGACACAATAGCCTTCAATACAAAAACAATATTGGTTATAACAACTATTTGGAGAAGAATTTGAATCAAGAAAAGAAAAACGTACTCTTGGTCTGTGGAAATCCACTGACAGCCCAAGTGTTTGCAGCAATAGAAGCTTGAACTGAAAACAAAAGAAAAGAACAATTAATGGCAATAAAAGATGTGAAGAAAGCGCATGGAAGAATATGGAAGTAACATAATCATTACCTTTCGGGTTAACACGCTGGATAACTACATCCTCCTTGAAAATGTTGACTTCTTCAATTCCCGGTGTGGCATTCACCCCTATTCTTTTCAAGGTAAGCTTGTAGCCTTTTGTCATTTGTTGTGGTTGTCTTGTGAACAGCCTTCTTATTCCCGCATTTGTGGGCAACTATTCAATAACAACACAGGAAGAAGCATAGGAAAGCAGCACACATTCAAATTCTAAATTTGAGGGTAAATATATGCAAGTAATACTAGAGAAGGGAACAGAACAAGTAAAACAAATTATATTGCCACACATAATATTTACAAGTTGAAACCCTCCACTTCCACGATATGTTATGTTACACTAAAAACAAAAGTTTCAAATTGGCTCCGGGTAGCTTAAAAATATCTCAAACAACAAAAGGACATACCTTCTCACGGTACCCTTCCCACCGGTCCGGACTGAACCAGCCATCTTCTTTAGTTTCTCCACGTTCATCTGAATTCCAATGATAAAGGAAATTGGAGCTAAATCAAGATTTAAGCTTTTCTATCCCTAACGTCATAAACATGTAAAAACACAAGGCAAAACAGTACTCCGCTAACAAGTAACAACCACAATCACTTGAAAACCTTCAAGTCAATGGCATATAATCAAAGAAAAGCAAGCCATTTTGTTCTTCTGATGTATAAGAGGCCATACTTAGCTTAAACCTACTCTAATAAATCTTGGACATATTAGTAATATATGTGGGCATTTTAAAGGAGCAAATTTAATCAAACTAATAATGCAAACACAAGCTCCGTGTATTGAAGTTGAAGAATGAGCTGCAGCGGAAAACATGAAGCAAAAGCTGCTTTCTGTAAACATTAAATCAATTAAAGAGAATACGGAATAGCTATGATACAATCAGAATTGGTAACATAACAATAATTCAACAATATGTGGAATATAAATTGGACGTAGAAAACCAATAGGAAAAACCAAGGGACCAGGTCTAATATAAGTTCCACTATCACGAACCAGAATTATAGTGTTTTTGTACAACATATACAATGAATGGGAAAATGCTTACCAAGGAGAGAGATAATTGTTCTTAAAATGGTGAGAAAACCTCCTTCCCCTCCTTCGGTCCCTCTCTTTCTCCCAGAAAATAATGACCCGAGGCATGGTCCCCCCTCTCTCATGATGTCCTCTCTCTTTCTTGAAAATTGTCTCCCCCAAGTAAAAAATACTCATGTTTCTAATTTAATAATGGGCCATGCATGTCTTTGTAATATTAGTATATCACTAGTCTCTCCCTCTAATCAAGTACTTTGGCAAGACTTGTTCGTGCACCATTCTTGGAACTTGTGAATTTCAAGTATCGAAGCCATCTAACGCCTCCCAAAGCCAAGATATATCCACTGCCATAAGAAATCCGCAAATGATGATACTTGCATGAGCTGAATAATAATAACAAGGGGAGCTCAGTTCAGCAGTGTAGAGTTCACAAGTCATCTTGTTCAGTAGAATCACAAGTGAGATGACGATCTTTGATGAAGTATGCAAGTGGTATAACTACGAAGATGGGAGCTCGGGGTAACCGTAACTCATAAAATAATCTACTCGGCTGTAGTAGAGACTATGGAAGAAGTTCAGTACAACATCTCTTAAAATATTTTGCTCGTCACCAGAGTAGATCAGATGAAATCTCTCAAAGAAATCGGTGTTCGGTATACCCATGGCAATGGGAGCTCAGCATAACCATATTGGGTCACACTTGGCATGACGTTATCGGGATTCCTGAACTGATTGAGGTTATCGAGAATCCTGAACTTATTGAGCTGATCGAGAATCCCGAGCTGCCCAACACCAACACCAAATATTAATCCAGAGACATCCCAAGCAAATAAAATATATATGGACTCCCAATATGATTAATATTCTGAGCTAAAGTGCATCCGAACTCCAGAATAGTATATATCTCGAGCTAATAAGAACGGTATCAGATAAACTCGGCTAAAACCCTAGAGTCAACAAATATCCTGACTCTTCCGAGATAATGAGCATTATGATGCAGCTGACCTCCAGATGCAATAAATATACGGGGCAAATAAAGCTTGTTTGACATCTAGAATTGGAGTAAATAAAACTCGTCTGAACTCCATAGCTAATAAATATGAGCAAATAAAGCTCGCACGATATGAACCCCAGAGATAATATATATGAGCAAATAAAGCTCGCCTGATCTGATCTGATCTGATCTGAACTCCAGAGCTAATATATATGCGCAAAAAGCTCGTCTCATCTGAACTCCAGAGCAAATATATATGAGCAAATAAAGCTCATCTGATACGAAATCCAGAGATAATATATACGAGCAAATAAAGCTCGTCTGATCTGATAAATATCCCGAGATGAGGATGTCAATAAATCTAAATCTCAATCTCCCAACTCAATACCCTTTTGAATAGGGTTTTCATTCCATTATATAGAGGAGCATATTACAATAAGAATCTCCAGGAATCAGCCTAATAATCCATAGATTCTGCCAAATATACTAATTGCCGTCTATATTACAAATCAAATAATATCATATCAAATCAAAAATTAATATATATATCTAATATCTTTAACATCCCCCTCAAATTGATGATGGTCGATCAAAAAGCATAGTGGTGAAGAGGAGTGTAAGGACCCCCATGCCCTTAACCCGATATTAGTGTATTAACCCCTGTACTTAGTGCATGCTATCATGTTATTAAGGGGAAAGTGATTACATGCAACTCTAGCATGAATACCATCTATAAAATTCCTTTACATTAATCATATAATGTCTATACTTTCCCAACATATTCCATAAAACATGCCATGCACCTTTAAACATACACTAGCATGCTCTCAATTCATTTTGCAATTCATAATTGTTTGCATGCAACACATAAATGAAAAGAGAAAGGCCATTGCCTTCTTTATACATTTCATATACACATAATACTGCTCAAATGCGAGCATCGAATAAGTAGGCGTGTATCTAATGTATAAAGTATCATGCTCAATACCGTCGCTGGTACCTCGATCCTGGGAGCACCTCAAATCCACCGCTCGAGCTCAATTCCAAGTCATCGATGTACCTAATCACCTGCCCCAACAGAGACAGCCCCCACACGGGGTGAGCATACCAATATCCCAAATTCAATAACCACAATAATACAATTCATAATTTACAACAATGTAAATGCTATGAAATACAAAATATACTCCCTGGATGGTATCATCCTCATCCGGGGTTTCCTGTACTGTCCCTATTCTCAAAACACTGAAACCATCAAATTCCCAAATGCCAGTTAATCATTACATTGATTAACAATTCCATGAGCCATATGCCAATATCATAATCAATAACATCAAATCATTAAACAATGATTATAGACAATCCATGTTTCTCACTTATGGTTTCATAGCTCTATTTCATTGCTCGCTCTACAATAGCGGCATTCCATTTCCACGCATGCTTAATGGCAGTTGCGTCGTAATCGCTGTTCATTCAAAAGCGACAACATCCAATCATTGCTCACTCAAGGGCGGCACCATATGATTCACAATGCATATATGTCCATTTGTAGAAATTACCATAAACCATGTAATTCCAATATCCATTCATTGCTGATATCATATATCATACATTTCCACACATATTCATTTCAATACCGTGTACCAAGCATTCAACAATTGTAATTATATAAAAGGGCTATGCTCGTACGTCATACGTACCTTATGATTCCGTAGTTCAAGTCCAAACCTTGCCTTGGTCACGTGACCGATGAATTATATGCTAAACATGATAATAATCCACAATTAAACTCAAACATGCAACCACGTGCCCAAGCACGTTCACAAACCCCAAATATATCGTCATCCATGACGATTAACCATTTTAAAAGGCCCCCGGGCGAGGCATGCATCGAAAACTCAACACGAAATAATTCCTCAAAAAACAGCATTGGCGATCGATCGCATGATTTCAGGCGATCGATCGCCTCGCGAAAATAGGAACAGGCGATTGATCGCTCCTTTTCAGGCGATCGGTCGCCTCTTAGCGTAAATGGCCACTGCCTCATGGCGATCGATCGCTTCATTTGAGGCGATCGATCGCTTCATTTGAGGCGGTCGATCGCCTCACTGTTCATCTTCCTGAAATTTTCAACAACGTCGCGGCGATCGATCGCCCTGCCCTAGGGATCGATCACCTCGACCTGTAAAAGCCAAAAATGGCTTTTTTTATTGCAAAATTTTGCCCAACAACAATCCTCACACCCCTTACAACATTAAACCTCAAAATAAACACCATAAAAACTCCTCAAACCAACCAACCCAAAATTCTTTAAAATTCCAAAACTCAAACCCAACCCATAATACAACCAAACCACACAAAACCACATTCAAATCGAAGACAATTACGAGGGTAAGAAAGTTACCAACTTATCTTCGAGAAATCCGGCTCCTAGGACGAGCCTCCAACGATTTTGTCCATCAAAGAGAAAGGGGAAGGGTTTGGGGTGAGAGGGTGGCGTGAGGGAGATGAGAGGAGAGGAATGGATTCCGAATGACGGAATCCCGAGTCCAACTGGTATATATAGCAAAAATGCCCCAAAATACCAATACCTCCACAAATACATCATGATTCATTAAAAATCATCTGTTTTCAAAAACTCTCTCTCCAACATCAAATCCCCATACAACCCCAACATAAGGCACCTCGGACTCCAAGTCCCACTAAAAACCCAACTCAAAGGTTTTCCACCAAAATGAGGATACAATCTCAACCTTTGGATCCAACGGTTCCGAATGCCCGATTTAACAACCTCGGGAGACCCAACATCGCAATTAATTCCTAATTGCTACAATTAAAAATCCATCAAGGATTAATACCACACCGGGATTAACACCATTAATCCCCGGACATCACAATTATCCCCCACTAATAAAATTTCGTACTCGAAATTGCACCGGTGTACCCCACGTAACACCAGGACTACACAAACAAAACAAATTCATGACCCCGATTCTGAACCACCTTAGAATCGAATTAACAACTGCGAGAACACACATCTCGCACCAAGCTCTAAAATGGAGCAACGCCAAAACCAAAACAAACCCGAAAGATAACAACATACCTCGACGTGAATCGTCCCAGAAGTCAGTCCACCACGACTACAATCAACCAAATCTCCATTGGTTCTGACATAGATGTCACTCCGTGATATTCACCACTTGCCCACGATGCTTGACACGCATCGTCATGATGGGGACCACTAGTATACAACAGTATACTCACAGAAAATTCGGTTTTTGCTTCCCAGTCCATCTCCTCCAAAGGAGTTGTTGCAACACTTGTAACACGGATCGGGCAACCCACGGTCACCGATCCACACAAAGCACATCTCCGAGGATGTTTACACCGGTGTGCTCCAAGAAATCATATATTGGTCCTGACACACCGTCAAGACCCCACAAAGTCTCAAGATCCACAGAGGTCATGCAAGACAATCAATTGCATTCCTGCTACACGTGTCAACCACGACACTAAACAACTCCGAGTCCTGGCCACCCCTCGTCTATCCTGGGATTTAACAATCCTAAAATAGGGAGGCTATCGAATTAACCAGCAAGAACTACCATGGTTCCAAAACACGACAATCCCTCCTTAAGGGGAAGTCAAACAGCCCTCACGATCATTCATTAGAATGCATCGTGCCATCGAGATTACCGATCTCAAGGTGGTACAATCTCTCACCGGAGACTCATTCATCTAAGCAAACAAAACCAAAGCTTGACGAGTACCAAGAAAATGCTGGCATTCGTATACCCACATTGGCACATATGCCCACGCACCAACACAACATGCATATTCAATGCAATAGACTCGGGTATCTCCAATCATACCCAAAGTCCCAAAACCTACTGCCAAACCTCGATTATTCTCACTCCATGGAGAATAGTGGTTGACAGACCAAAACCAAAGGGTGTGATTCAACATCAGCACCATACAACCAAAGTAACGAATCTCCCAAAAGATTCAACCGGCAGGTATATCAATACCGCATTTCCCACAAGGATAGTGTCATGAATCCATGACCCTCCAACCTCGAACCACCGTCCGGAAAACTGGATATACACATACCAACATATATCTCGGAGCCAAAATATGCAACTGGTTCAGAATAGTGCATCGAAGCCACTATTACCAAATTGAAGCCCGTATACGCCATGTACACTCATCCTAAAGAGGCTCTGTAGTAATACCATAGTACTACACAAACTCGAGTATTACCCCGGAGACGTCTCATCGAACGTCTCACCGGAAGTACGAAGCCATCACCTAGTCCAACACTAGTAGGGTTTACCCCGGTTGATTCTCAATCAACCCACAACCAATACCGGATGCCTCCATGACAGTATAGTCCAACTCTCCCCAAGAGATAAAATCAATATAATAGTGTTACCCCACTAGCTATATCTCTCAGATACAATTGTGATCCCCGTTGCATTCCATATGCAAGGATGCTCAACCAGAGCTAACAACGACTTGTCGACACTCGCGTTGGCATCCCCAACAGAATTGAGCTGTCTAGTACAAGTCCCTCCAAAACACTTGACGTAAGAACGTCCCAGTGATGTATTCCCTGCCTCAATCAACATGCCACATAGAGACTACAAGAGTCTACCAAAAGTCATCATCGTATCATCATACGATTCACTGAACTCGAATCCAACGAGCAGTATAACGGCTATCACAAGCACACTATAACATTGCCACGATATCTGGCTAACAAGCGCTGCCTCCATAGGCTCATATCAAGTCCACCAACAAACCATACGTTCTATCTCGGTATATCATACCGTACAAACCATTAGAGTAGTGGGTCATCACCCATTAAATCTCCAATACTAATGCACAAAGGACATCTCGGTGTCCTTGCTCAACTACGATGCAATCCTTATCCATTAGGACTTATCCCACACCCTCAGGGTGGGTGTAACCATGATTACCACACATCACAATGACAAGCGAGTAGTTTCCTCAATGACTACTCTTACCACCAATCACTAGGCCTTAGCCAATCCAGCGAGTATACTCGGAGGGTATCATTACTCGAAAATATTTACCTGTATCACGTGATGCGGTACCCTCGCCTGTACAATGCATCCAATAATCCATCGAGCAATCTGCTCGGCGTAATGGTCTCGTCAACTAGTGACCCAGACACTACCACGTGCTCGCCAACGATACCCAATTATGTAACCAAATACATATACATAAATGTATTAATCATCGAAACGACGCTACACGTCTATATAGACATCCACTATGTCTTCGTCATCTAGTGACGGTACCTGTCAACATATGACATTCAATAAAACATCGTCAACCCGTGACAGTACGTGTCGAAACACGACATCCATAGCCTCATCGTCAAACACATGACGGTAAAAGTATATCATCCACAATAATGCTAATAAAACAGCAATAAACCATACCTCATCGCTAATGAGATAGCGGCATACCTGTCTCCGTCATCCAACAGTGGTACGCAATCAGCACACATCGCTCGCAGGCGGCATAATCCAGTGCTACGTACATAGCGGTATAACCCCATCGCTATAGAATCAGCGGAATGATCCCTCGTCATAGAGTCAGCGGCATGAAACATCGCTATAGATATCTGGCGGCATGAACCATCGCCAATAGAATAGCGGAATGTTCCATCGCTATGAATACCCGGCGGCATGAACCATCGCCAATAGAATAGCGGAATGAACAATCGCTATGAACACCCAGTGGCGTAAACCATCGCCAATAGAATAGCGGAATGAACCATCGCTATGAATATCCGGCGGCCTAAACCATCGCCAATAGAATAGCGGAATGAGCCATCGCTATGAACACCCGGCGGCATAAACCATCGCCAATAGAATAGCGGAATGAACCATCGCTATGAACATCCGGCGGCATAAACCATCGCCAATAGAATAGCGGAATGAACCATCGCTATGAACACCCGGCGGCATAAACCATCGCCAATAGAATAGCGGAATGAACCATCGCTATGAACACCCGGCGGCATAAACCATCACCAATAGAATAGCGGAATGAACCATCGCTATGAATATCCGGCGGCATAAACCATCGCCAATAGAATAGCGGAATGAACCATCGCTATGAATATCTGGCGGCATAAACCATCGCTAATAGAATAGCGGAATGAACCATCGCTATGAACATCCGGCGGCATAAACCATCGCCAATAGAATAGCCGGTCCCTAGTCATTGTTACGATAGTGTATTTTAATGCCCCTCGCTCAAATGCAACATGCGGTACTCCCACCCTCGCTTTACATATAGGCGGCATAGAATAACCTCGCTTTAATGGACATGCGGCGCTCCCACCCCTCGCTTCACATTTTAGCGGCAAATAATCTTTTCTCGCCTCATATGATAACCACGCTTCAATGTGACATGCGGCGCTCCCACCCCTCGCTTCACATTTTAGCGGCACAAAACAAATAAATAGCGGTAAGCATTTAAAATCGTCACTCATCCATAACAATGACTCATGGGATATTCACCAAGTATTCCATCTATACCTGCAACACAAAGCATATTCCATATCCCAACATACATCATCATGAGTGTATTTTAATGCACCTCGCTCAAATGCGACATGCGGCACTCCCACCCCTCGCTTCAACATTTGGCGGCAGAGCATTAAAATCATCACTCCATTGTACACATGCAACCACAATGCATAATCCATGATGTATATAAAACGCAGGTTACCGTTTCGTGTCTTTCAACCCTGGCCTTAGCCTTTCGCGTCATAGTCTTCCTACAGGAACAATCTCAAACCATGAGCATACGATAATCCATATTCACAACAATATGATTATAATGAGTAAATGCATAAACTATGAGTACAAAGTACTTCCTGTATCCCAATGCATTTCAAAATGCTCCATTTGGTTGTCCCTGTGTCACAACTCACAATCATAATCAACAGATTATATTATGATTCTATAGATGTCATGACATATAATCGTTTCACTATGATCGCATATCACAAATGCACATAAGCAAAATAGTTGTGTCACAAATACTAACTACTATCATGCATAAATATGTGCTACCCATCCCTATCAGCATGTTCCAGGCCTTCAACAGCCCCAAAGAGCTAACCACTGCTCTGATACCACTAATGTAAGGACCCCCATGCCCTTAACCCGATATTAGTGTATTAACCCCTGTACTTAGTGCATGCTATCATGTTATTAAGGGGAAAGTGATTACATGCAACTCTAGAATGAATACCATCTATAAAATTCATTTATATTAATCATATAATGTCTATACTTTCCCAACATATTCCATAAAACATGCCATGCACCTTTAAACATACACTAACATGCTCTCAATTCATTTTGCAATTCATAATTGTTTGCATGCAACACATAAATGAAAAGAGAAAGGCCATTGCCTTATTTATACATTTCATATACACATAATACTGCTCACATGTGAGCGTCGAATAAGTAGGCGTGTATCTAATGTATAAAGTATCATGCTCAATACCGTCGCTGGTACCTCGATCCTGGGAGCACCTCAAATCCACCGCTCGAGCTCAATTCCAAGTCATCGATGTACATAATCACCTGCCCCAACAGAGACAGCCCCCACACGGGGTGAGAATACCAATATCCCAAATTCAATAACCACAATAATACAATTCATAATTTACAACAATGTAAATGCTATGAAATACAAAATATACTCCCTGGATGGTATCATCCTCATCCGGGGTTTCCTGTACTGTCCCTGTTCTCAAAACACTGAAACCATCAAATTCCCAAATGCCAGTTAATCATTACATTGATTAACAATTCCATGAGCCATATGCCAATATCATAATCAATAACATCAAATCATTAAACAATGATTATAGACAATCCATGTTTCTCACTTATGGTTTCATAGCTCTATTTCATTGCTCGCTCTACAATAGCGGCATTCCATTTCCACGCATGCTTAATGGCAGTGGCGTCGTAATCGATGTTCGTTCAAAAGCGGCAACATCCAATCATTGCTCACTCAAGGGCGGCACCATATGATTCACAATGCATATATGTCCGTTTGTAGAAATTACCATAAACCATGTAATTCCAATATCCATTCATTGCTGATATCATATATCATACATTTCCACACATATTCATTTCAATACCGTGTACCAAGCATTCAACAATTGCAATTATATAAAAGGGCTATGCTCGTACGTCATACGTACCTTATGATTCCGTAGTTCAAGTCCAAACCTTGCCTTGGTCCCGTGACCGATGAATTATATGCTAAACATGATAATAATCCACAATTAAACTCAAGCATGCAACCACGTGCCCAAGCATGTTCACAAACCCCAAATATATCATCATCCATGACGATTAACCATTTTAAAAGGCCCCGGGCGAAGCATGCATCGAAAACTCAACACGAAATAATTCCTCAAAAAACAGCATTGGCGATCGATCGCATGATTTCAGGCGATCGAGCGCCTCGCAAAAATAGGAACAGGCGATCGATCGCTCCTTTTCAGGCGATCGGTCGCCTCTTAGCGTAAATGGCCACTGCCTCATGGCGATCGATCGCTTCATTTGAGGCGGTCGATCGCCTCACTGTTCATCTTCCTGAAATTTTCAACAACGTCGCGGCGATCGATCGCCCTACCCTAGGGATCGATCGCCTCGACCTGTAAAAGCCAAAAATGGCATTTTTCTTGCAAAATTTTGCCCAACAACAATCCTCACACCCCTTACAACATTAAACCTCAAAATAAACACCATAAAAACTCCTCAAACCAACCAACCCAAAATTCTTTAAAATTCCAAAACTCAAACCCAACCCATAATACAACCAAACCACACAAAACCACATTCAAATCGAAGACAATTACGAGGGGAAGAAACTTACCAACTTATCTTCGAGAAATCCGGCTCCTAGGACGAGCCTCCAACGATTTTGTCCATCAAAGGGAAGGGGAAGGGTTTGGGGTGAGAGGTCGCGTGAGGGAGATGAGAGGAGAGGAATGGATTCCGAATGACGGAATCCCGAGTCCAACTGGTATATATAGCAAAAATGCCCCAAAATACCAATACCTCCACAAATACATCATGATTCATTAAAAATCATCTGTTTTCAAAACTCTCTCTCCAACATCAAATCCACATACATGCCCCAACATAAGGCACCCCGGACTCCAAGTCCCACTAAAAACCCAACTCAAAGGTTTTCCACCAAAATGAGGATACAATCTCAACCTTTGGATCCAACGGTTCCAAATGCCTGATTTAACAACCTCGGGAGACCCAACATCGCAATTAATTCCTAATTGCCACAATTAAAAATCCATCAAGGATTAATACCACACCGGGATTAACATCATTAATCCCCGGACATCACAAGGAGAGAAAGAGATGAACTACCCCCTTCTTCCTAGACGAAATTGAGAGGTACTCGAAGAACTATTAAATGCAAGAAATGTGGTGAAGCTGGTCATAATCAGAGGACATGCAAAGTTGCTATCTAGAACCAGCTAGAATCAGCAACTCAATAAAGTAGTACATCAGCAACTCCTGCTATTGAACAACCGAAAAGAAGGGAAAAACAATCGGTAAACATACTATATACATGACATTTTATTTGTAATAACTCTTAATATTTTAAATTACTTAATGCAGGTTAGAAAACCAACCTCACAGGTTAAATGTGCAAAATGAAGGCAATTCAAACACGATAAATGTGAGTCATCAAATTTGTTTATTATTTCAATTATATGACATATGTAACTATTTCTACAGGTTAATCAAACCATGAATATTTATGAACCTGTGTTCGTCAAAGGGCAAGTGAATTTCGTTACGGCTTCAAAGCTAAAAGAGGGGTTAAATCATCGAAGAAAACAAGGTCCATCAGCTTTTGCCCATCTATGCATGGGGATACAAACTTGAATGCGTAATACAGATTGGATATGTACTAGATTGCAGTTGATATATGCATGATGTTTGAATTAGTCCATATTGTTTTGTTGTGTTTGAGATGTTATATAAATAGAAGGAGATGCTGCATAAATTTTATAAATTGAATATGACACATTCGAATATGAAATTTAAATTGACTATGAACGCTTGTACTTTTTTTAAATTGAATATGAATATAAATTGAATATGAATTTTTGAAATTAAGATGTTCTAGCTTGTATGTTAGCATTTTGTTCAAAGTTCTAACGTCATAATTGAGGTGATGTAAGTTGTAGTTAAGTTTTCTTGAATCATTTACCAATCCAAAAAAAAATTGAATGTCGATGCTAAAAAATCAAAAATGAGGAGAAAAAAAAAGTTGGGACATGATTTTGTGGTTAAAAATAGAAATGGGACAAAAATAAGAGTTTTGGGATTTATTTGGGTGTTTAATGAAATTGGGTAATTTAATCTGTTAAGTTTAACATCGAGTTAACATATAATTGATCTGGGAAACATTACAAAGTAAAAGGGACTAAATCGGATCAGTGCAAACAAGAGGGATTAAATCGGGAACGGGAGAAAACAATGAGGACCATATCATGTATTATCCCAAAATTTAACAAAACTGTTAGTTCCGAACCTTATCGATGAG
Source organism: Haberlea rhodopensis (assembly GCA_907163345.1). Lineage (NCBI taxonomy): Eukaryota > Viridiplantae > Streptophyta > Magnoliopsida > Lamiales > Gesneriaceae > Haberlea > Haberlea rhodopensis. Next base: position 2,047,788 of record CAJQUN010000043.1, on the reverse strand, counting down.
ATTTTAAAGATGACAAAACATATCAGACCGGATCGAAAGAAATCAGACTGACCAGATTGATCGCCCAAAACAGATCAAGCTGATATGATGACAAAGCCTATCAGACCGGATCGAGGGAAATCAGACTGACCAGATCAATAGCTCACAACAGAACAAGCTGATAAGGCATATCACATATCAGACCAGATCGATGGATATCAGACTGACTAGATCGAAGCTTCAGATCGATCTCAATCTTTATCAGATCAGAGCAGTCAAGGATGCATAAAGAATGGCTCTTCAGTCCGAATCATTAACGGCTATTTATTGTAGCATTTAATGTCGTAATTAATGCTACAAAGGACCAAAGACTGAAAATTGCCATAAAAGGTAAGAAGACAAAGAAGAGCTTACCTGACAGTCGCCGAAAGCATGAACCAGAACGGCAAGTATCCTGAAGAAGAAGACTGTAGCTTACTCAGAGATTAAGCATAGTCAAGAGTTGCACATTAAAGGAAATAATGTCGTTGGTACATGCAACTATAAAAGGATGCAACAGAAGAGCTCAAGACAGAGTCTGAAAAATTGAAAAACGCACAAGAAAGTAAAACAGCACAAGCTTACAAGCTCAGAAGCTCTCGAGCTGAAATTATTCTTAAGCATGATTACTTTGTAATATTTGATCATTTAGGATCACTGTGCGCATCTTGTGTATTTTGTACTGAAAAAAAAAAGTGAGAAACAAATTGTAACTGTCAGACAGAAAGTGTCTGAACAGATTGAGTGACTAGGAGTTTCAGACTGGTAGTGAGGTAAATCCAGCCTGAATCGGGTTTGTACAACAGGATTGTATAAATCAAAGTCTTCTAGTATAAACCTTCCTTAATTGGAAGAAGGGGAGACGTAGAAGGATTACACCACCTTCGAACTTCCAGAAACATATTCTGTGTTCTTATCTTTCTGCACTTGTTCTTTCATTCAAGCCATCGAGCCGCTCTTACAAATATAAACAGACTGTTCCGCACTTATACATTCAGTGGTCTGTTCTATAAAGGAGTTGATTAAGAAACAGATTTCTTTCACTAATCCGAAAGAAATCACAAGGGATTAAATTTTAGAAGGAGTGTTCATTCACCCCCCCTCTAAACACTCCGGACCGATCCTAACAAGTGGTATCAGAGCAGGTCATCTTAATCAGCACAAAGACACTTGAGCTGATGGCATCATTCAACAAAATTCCTATGTTCTCAAAAGAAGACTATGATGACTGGAGAATCAGAATGCAAGCTCATCTGGCAACTCAGGATGACGATATGTGGTTCGTCATCACTGATGGACCAATGAAGATTCTGAAAATCAATACAGCAGTCGCCATTATTAGTGGAGAACCACAAATGGTAGAGAAGGACAGATCCCTCTGGACGAATGAGGAAAGAAAGAAAGCAAATCTTGACAACGTTGCCAAAGACATCTTGTTCAAGACATTGGACAAGAACATGTTCAGCAAAATCAAAATGTGCTCTACTGCCAAAGAAATTTGGGAGAAGATAGCACAACTATGTGAAGGCAACGACCAGACCAAAGAAAACAAGCTGACTGTTGCTCTTCAATGATTTGAGAGCATAAAGATGAAGAGTGGAGAAACTCTAAACGAGTTTGATGAAAGAGTCACTGGCATCATTAATGAACTGAATGGTCTGGGCAAGGAATACTCAAACAGAGAGATCGCTCTGAAAGTTATGAGAGCCCTGCCAAAAGAATGGGATGTAAAGACCATTGCTATGAGGGAGTCCAAAGATCTGAACAAGGTTGAACTTCATGATCTGTTCGCAGATCTTAAAGCATATGAGTTCGAACTGATAAGCAGAGGTGAAGCAGAGCCATTCATCTCTCAACCAAACAAAGCACTGGCAGCTATTCCAGATCAGATCGCCTCCACATCAGATCGATCTATCGAACAGATAAGTAATGATGCTATGTCATTATTTATCAAGAAATTTGGTAAATTCATGTCTAAAATAAGAGGAACTTTAAACCCTCTCATCATTATAAGCCAAGAAAGGACGATGCTGTTAATGATCAGGCTTGCTACAATTGTGGTAAGACCGGACATTTCATTGCAGATTGCACCAGACCGAAGAAAGAAGAACGGAAGGAGAAGCATCGCGATGACAGGAAAAAGAAGCACTACAAAGATCGCAAAAATCATGGAAAGTCCCAAAAGGTCCTAGTAGCTGAAGAAGGAAACAGCAAGTGGGCTCAGACTGACTCCGATTCAGACAGCTCCGAATATTCTTCCAGCGAAAGCGAAGAAGATATTCAATGTCTAATGGCAGACGAAGAGATGAGTCAGACAGACGAGGTATTTGATTTTGACTCAAATGAATTTACACGTGAAGAGCTCATGTCCGCACTGCAAGACATGGCTAATGATTATAGGATCTTAGCTGAATCATTTGAGAAAAATAAAGCTATATTCAATGATCAAATGGATGAGCACAACAAACCAAGCTGCTCTGAGCAGGGTGAGTGCAACAATCTCCAGATCGAGCTGAATAAGCTGAAAATCTCCTATGATCAGCTCCATGAAGAAAATAAGAGAATTAGCACACAAAATGCTAAGCTTTCTCATATATTCAAAACATGGACAAAGTCCAGAATATCTTTGGAAGAATTACAAGAGGTACAAAGAAACGTTGGTGATTTCACCGGCATAGGCTTTGACACCAAAGAATCCACCAAAGATGAATCTGAACTGTTGCTGGTAAAGAACAAAATCAAACAAATGACATTTGTTAAATCCAGCACAGTATATGAGCCTGAAGCACCTACGATTCAAACGGGAGTCTCTTTCGTGAATCAAGGTTTGAGAAAAGGAATTGGATATGTCAACCAAGCCAAAGAAAAGGTACCAGCAAGCTTTGCGTCTTTCAGACCAAATCTAAGGGTGCAAGATCGAAGGCAAGGAAGACAATGCAATTACTATAATTCAAAACAGTTCAACGAAGATATAGACTACCCCATGAGAATCAAAGGGTTCCATATCGCACACATTATCACACACAACATCGAAACAGACCAGCTCACAGCACACCACACACACACAAGCCATTAAAGCTGATACAGGTGTGGGTTCCCAAAGGGCTAATCCGTTCTGGACCCAAATAGGATTGGGTACCAACAATAAATATGTTTGATGACAGGTACCGAAGAAACTTGCATCAGACTGGTACTTGGACGGTATAACCATGCTTGTAGGAATCAGGAATGGAAATACATATAAGATTAACTGGAATCATGCTCAACCTGATAATCCTACTTGCTTCATCGCTAACAATGATAATAAACACTGGCTATGGCATAAACGCTTGAATCATATCAATTTTAAGACTATTTCTAGCCTGTGTAAACATAATTTAGTTATCGGTCTGCCCAAGATCGATTTTGCTAAGGATAAGATCTGCAAAGCTTGCCAAATGGGCAAACAGATCAGATCATCCTTCAAAAACAAGAATGTCAAATCCTCATCTCGTTGTTTAGAACTATTGCATATGGACTTGTTTGGTCCCATACCAATAACAAGTTTAGGGGGAATGCGGTATACTCTCGTTGTTATTGATGATTACTCATGCTTTACATGGACTATATTTTTTAGCAGTAAATATCAGACAGGTCCGAAGTTGATCAAGCTGCTGAAACGCACTCAGAACGAGAAATCATCCAGCATAGACAGGATTCGAAGTGACAAAGGCACTGAGTTTTCAAATCAGAATCTTGAATCCTTTCTAGAAGATCATGGAATCAAGCATGAGTTTTCAGCCGCTCGAACTCCTCAACAGAATGGAGTTGCAGAACGAAGAAACAGAACGCTCAAAGAAGCAGCAAGAACAATGCTTGCTGATTCTGGAATTTCACAAAAGTTCTGGGCAGAAGCTGTGAATACTGCATGCTACACTCAAAATCGATCTATGATTAACAAGAAGCTGAATCTCACTCCATATAAAATATGGACCGGTAACAGACCGTCTATTTCTCACCTTCATGTATTTGGCTGTAAATGCTTCGTTCACAACAATGGTAAGAATCATCTTACAGCATTTGAAGCTAAGTCAGATAATGGAATATTCTTAGGATATTCATCAACTAGCAAAGCTTATCGAGTTTTTAATAATCGAACCTTAACTGTAGAAGAATCAGTTCATGTAATTTTTGATGAATCTTTGTGTGTTGAGGGTAACAAAGAATCAATTCAAAATCAGATGGAAAACATCCATCTCGAAGCTAACAGTGATGATGAGATTGTAGCTAACAGGTCAAGAGACAATCCACCAGAACCTGAAGTACCAGCCAGATCGGATCAAGGCAATGAAGCTTCTCCAGATCGAGCCGATCCGGATGATCCAAACTCTCATATCAAAGCAGATGCTGATCATACCTCTACTACTACTACTCATCCGGCTGGACCAGACAATCCAGAGTCAAGCTATCGATGGACTAAGAGGCATCCACCTAATCTAGTGATTGGAAGTCCCTCTGCACCGATTAGAACCAGAGGACAGATGATGGATGAGTTCACTCATGCTGCCTTCATCTCAACTCTGGAACCTAAGAAGATCGATGAAGCTCTGACTGAATTCAACTGGATTAAGGCCATGCAAGAAGAACTTAATCAATTTGAACAAAATCAAGTTTGGAATCTAACCCCCATACCAAGCTATCTGCCTGTTATTGGAACCAGATGGGTTTTCAGAAACAAGCTGGACGCAGATGGAACTGTGGTTAGAAACAAGGCCAGACTGGTGGCACAAGGATTCCGACAAGAAGAAGGAATTGACTTCGATGAATCTTTTGCACCAGTCGCCAGACTTGAAGCAATCAGAATCTTTCTTGCATATGCTGTCTTTAAAGACTTCAAGGTATATCAGATGGACGTCAAAAGCGTCTTTCTTAATGGTAAGCTTCAGGAGGAAGTTTACATCGAGCAACCTCCTGGATTTCAGAACCACTCATTCCCTAATCATGTATACCTACTGAATAAAGCAGTATATGGTCTGAAACAAGCACCAAGGGCCTGGTATGACACTCTATCTCAATTTCTGCTGAACCACAATTTTCAGATCGGCTCAGTAGATAAAACTCTCTTTAAATTTATTAAGGGGGAGCATACCCTGTTAGTTCAGATTTATGTTGATGATATAATCTTTGGGTCAACTAACCCCAAATTATGCGAGAAATTTTCCAAGTTGATGCAGGGACAGTTTGAGATAAGCATGATGGGAGAACTCTCATTCTTTTTGGGTCTCCAAGTCAAACAGCTCAGCAATGGAATTTTCATCAACCAAACCAAGTATACCAAAGAGATACTTAAGAGATTCGGAATGGAAACATTCTCAACTGCATCCACTCCAATGAATCCTACAATCAAGTTAGACAAAGACGAAGGGGGAACGGCAGTCGAAGTGACTATGTATAGAGGACTAATCGGATCGCTCTTATATCTTACAGCGAGCCGGCCTGATATTATGTTCTCAGTCTGTATGTGCGCCAGATTTCAGTCAGAACCAAAGCAATCACATTTTATTGCTGCTAAGCATATTCTGAAATACTTGAAAGGATCTCAGAACGTTGGTCTTTGGTACTCCAAAGATTCTAACTTCAGCTTGATCGGATATTCAGACGCAGACTACGCTGGCTGTAAGATTGATCGTAAAAGCACCAGTGGAACGTGTCAATTTCTAGGTGAAAGATTGATCTATTGGTTCAGTAAGAAGCAAACATCAATTGCCACATCTACAGCTGAAGAAGAATATCTTGCCGCTGGAAGCTGTTGCGCTCAAATGCTCTGGATTCAACACCAGCTCAAAGACTATGGCATCCAAGCTGTTGACTCTCCGATATTTGCGACAACACAAGTGCAATTGCTATAACATATAATCCAGTTCTGCACTCTCGAACAAAGCATATTGATATAAGACATCATTTTATTCGAGATCATGTTGGCAAAAAGGAGATTCGGATCGAGCACATCTCAACAGAGCAGCAAGCAGCAGACATCTTCACCAAACCGCTCCCTGAGGCTAAGTTTAATTATTTCCGTCAAATTCTTGGTTTAATTGAGTTATCTTGATAGTTTAGATGTTTTCGTCTTTTTGCGTTTAAAGATTTTTGTTGGCACAGATCGATAATACAATATTCAGAAAGACACAGACCGGTCCGAACTTTCAGACCGATCTATGTCAATCTGATGTTATCCTATGATCTGTCTGGACAATAAATCTTTTATTTTGTTTTTATTTAAAACAAAAACAGCCCGGACTGATTGCATTTTAACCGCCTTATCTTTCTTTTATCCTGACCGTTTATTTTGAATTATTTATTCATCAGTTTTCGAGATAAAGACACGTGTCTTCTCTCTCTTATTTAGCGGGCTGAACATTTCATTTGCATTCACTTTTTACCATTTACCGCCTGTCTGCGTTCTAACTCTCTCATATTCTCTCAAAACTCTTCGTATATTGTTTTTCATTTTACTCCAATGGCTACCATAACTCACAACTCTCTCTCCGTTGAGTTCAATGATATTTACAGGGATGAAGATGCAGAGATGGTCTCCATTTTCCGAGCTTTGGAATCATCTGGATTGAGAAACTTTTTGGAGTGTGGCATAGTGGTTTACAAGTCGGAGATTCGTGAACTGTTTGCCAATGCTATATCCCAGAAGTCATTCATCTCCACGTCTGTCAAGGGCAAAACAGTTGAAATCTCGCCGATGACGCTGGCCAAGACCTTTGGTCTACCCAACTCCGGACTGACTGAGTTTGGACAGATTCCTCAAGCCTCTCTCACAGCTCTTCAGGGGAAGATTTCTATTTTTTGGCCATCGCCTGCAGCCCTCGTTCAAAAAGAAGGAAATGCTCTTTCATTTCCAGGTACTGTGCGAAATTGTGGGCAAGCCATTATTAGGCAAAGCTGGAAGTTTTGACGCCGTCACTACCAAGAAGTTCAGGGCCATGGGTGCTATTATTTCCGGACAGAAGATGAACTGGTCCGTGATTCTTTTTGGAGTTCTGATGGAAACAGTGATCGCCTCCAAACAGGCCGTCTGCTTCGCTGTTCCTCTCAGCAAGCTACTGGAAACTTTGGACATTGAGCTGGGGAAGCAGTCTGCTCTGAGTCCTTCAAGATTCTCAACTCAAAAGGGCTAGCACTGCTGAAATCCAATAGTGCTCCACCTACCCCTACATATCTGGTGGCAGTCAAGATTGAGAAGGGAGAAGAACAGGCTGCTGCTCGCAAACCACGAGTTAAGCAAAAGTTAACCATCCAGACTGACTCTGAAGAAACTCAGTCTGTTCCCTCGCCACCAGCCAAGCCTCTTCCCAAGAAGCCAAGAACCCAGATTACCAAGCCCAGCAAAACCTTACCTCTCAAAGCCTTACCCATATTGCCTCCAACAAAAGCCACCCCTGCACCCCAACCTACAACCCAAATTTCAACCACTGCACCCAATGTAACCATCCGAGTCCCCTCTACCATTCCCGTGGTCAAAGGGATTGTTATCACTGAGTTGGGCGACTATACCCAATCAGGGATCAAGTCCCCTCCCTCCACCGGCAAGGGCAAAACCATTCTCTCCGAACCACTCTCCTCTAAGCCCAAATCTGCAGCACAGACAGCAATTGACATTGCTATGGAGGACGTTGAAGAAAAAGTGAAGGAGCTCATTGTGGTTTTTGATGAGTACGTCGAATACAGAACGATCAACCACATTGAGCAGTTCTTCGGCAAACTCAGACGCCTTCAGAAAATGGAAGAAGAAGTTCTGAAGGGGACAGAGACCGATGATGTTCGGATTGCTGTGCAGCGCAAAGAGCTCTTTAAGGCCAATCAAAGATTCAAACTGGCGTCTCTGCTCTTAACTGCTAAGAAAGCGAACTTCGATCCGAATGTTCCAGCTGCCAGAGATGATGGGGCTGTTATTGCTCAATTAGAGATGGATATTCATGCTCTACATTTAGCTGTCCGCTTTCAACGACAGAAAATCAGCATATCCACTCCAGTAACCAGCCCGGATCATCCCTCTGCAAGCAAAACTCTGGCAGAACCTTTCATTGAGGTTATTCCCTCTGGAGCAGCAGATCAGACAGCAGATCGTGCAGCAGATCAGACTGCAGACCTAGTAGCAGATCAGACAGCGGAGCAGCCATTGCCTAATGCTCCATCTGCTACAGAAGATGAACCATTGAATGTCTTGTTGGACTCTCCAACAACATCTATTCCTTTGGGATCGTCAGACTCCCAAGTTCAAATCAGTCCAACCACAGAACTTGCAACAGTTGGCGCACCAGAGTTCGTTGATCCGGATCTGGTGGTATCCACAGTTGTTGCAGCTCTACAAATTGAGGAGCCCTCCAGACCCAGCACTCCTCCCGTCCAATCAGATGAAGATATGGCTTTCATACAAGCATTCTCTTCAGATCTGGTCACCTTGATCCGGTCCGAAAGTCACCAAGCTGCTGTATCTTCACTTGTACCGATTGCTGAAGAAGATGATCATGCATTGTCATCATCAGATCACTCTCCAAGCCGACAATCTGATGCACCTCCATTTCTGGCAAGGACCCTTCAGCACTTATCTGACAACTGCATGTCACTCTCTCAACGTGTTCTAGAAGTTCATCAAGGTCATAGGCTTACAGCTTTGGACTTTGATTCATTCAAAGAGAAGATGACAGCCAGTATTGGCAGCCTTCAGCGAGGACTGAACGATTTGTTCTCTCAGCAAGCCACTTATAAGAAAAGCCTGAGAAAAGAGCAGATCGAGCTGGCCACTGAAGTCAGAGCATCCGTCGCCAACTCCCTTCGCGCTCAAGATACTCGTCTTGACGCTATCAGCGCTCAGCTAGCACAAGTTGTAGATTTTTACCAAGAGATTGCTACTGACAGAAAGGGGGAAAATAAAAAAGACTTCAAGCCGCATCAGTCTCAGTCTTCAAGAAAATAGATTGTTTATATATTCAGACTGTCTGTATGCAAGACTGTTGATCAATAAAGAAAATCTTTCTTTGTTAAGTCCTTGTTCATTTATTTTGAACTAAACTAAAAGGCTTAATAATAAAAGGAAATCGATCCAACTTAATAATGTTCATTTATTTTGAACAAGAAGAAGTAATCGATCCAAAAGTATACGCTTCAGAGTTCTTATCAGACTGGTTAAAAAGACTTCCAAAGCTAGGTTTTGTCATCATCAAAAAGGGGGAATTTGTTAGTTCCGAACCTTATCGATGAGATTTTAAAGATGACAAAACATATCAGACCGGATCGAGAGAAATCAGACTGACCAGATCGATCGCCCAAAACAGATCAAGCTGATATGATGACAAAGCATATCAGACCGGATCGAGGGAAATCAGACTGACCAGATCGATAGCTCACAACAGAACAAGTTGATAAGGCATATCACATATCAGACCAGATCGATGGATATCAGACTGACTAGATCGAAGCTTCAGATCGATCTCAATCTTTATCAGATCAGAGCAGTCAAGGATGCATAAAGAATGGCTCTTCAGTCCGAATCATTAACGGCTATTTATTATAGCATTTAATGTCGTAATTAATGCTACAAAGGACCAAAGACTGAAAATTGCCATAAAAGGTAAGAAGACAAAGAAGAGCTTACCTGACAGTCGCCGAAAGCATGAACCAGAACGGCAAGTATCCTGAAGAAGAAGACTGTAGCTTACTCAGAGATTAAGCAAAATCAAGAGTTGCACATTAAAGGAAATAATGTCGTTGGTACATGCAACTATAAAAGGATGCAACAGAAGAGCTCAAGACAGAGTCTGAAAAATTGAAAAACGCACAAGAAAGCAAAACAGCACAAGCTTACAAGCTCAGAAGCTCTCGAGCTGAAATTATTCTTAAGCACGATTACTTTGTAATATTTGATCATTTAGGATCATTGTGAGCATCTTGTGTATTCTGTACTGAAAAACAAAAGTGAGAAACAAATTGTAACTGTCAGACAGAAAGTTTCTGAACAGATTGAGTGACTAGGAGTTTCAGACTGGTAGTGAGGTAAATCCAGCCTGAATCGGGTTTGTACAACAGGATTGTATAAATCAAAGTCTTCTAGTATAAACATTCCTTAATTGGAAGAAGGGGAGACGTAGAAGGATTACACCACCTTCGAACTTCCAGAAACATATTCTGTGTTCTTATCTTTCTGCACTTGTTCTTTCATTCAAGCCATCGAGCCGTCTTACAAATATAAACAGACCGTTCCGCACTTATACATTCAGTGGTCTGTTCTATAAAGGAGTTGATTAAGAAACAGATTTCTTTCACTAATCCGAAAGAAATCACAAGGGATTAAATTTTAGAAGGAGTGTTCATTCACCCCCCCCCCCCCCCCCCCCCTCTAAACACTCCGGACCGATCCTAACAAAAACAAACTTAGTAGACAAGAGATAGTCTCTTCCAACCCGACTGCCACCATCTCCAACTTCGTTTTTCTTGCTAATCACTGACTCGTTCAAACTGACTGCGACCACCTCCGACTGGCGCCACCACCATCATGTCGTTTTTTTTCTTTCTTACGACTTCGCGTAACTCCGACTGCCGCCACCACCATCATATGATGTAGAAAATAAGAAATAAGTTAGCAATTATTATTTATTTTGTAAGGCCTTAAATCATATTATAGTAAATCATGTTTCACTCTCAATAATTGAATATGAGGACTATTATATTTTGATGACAACACGGAATCATGCTTGAATTTGTGTTTGACAAGTGTGCTGAATTACAGCAGATGTGTGACACATGTTACAAATTTCTAGCATAATTAAGTGCCTAGTAGTCTGAATGAAATGTGACCAGGGGCATAGCCAGGATTTGGCATCTAGGGGGGCTGGATTTATGTTAAAAAATGCATTGATAAAAAATCGACACGTTAATGTGTGTATATATGTGATGTCCCCGAAATGATTAATTGTGTTTAAGGCATTAATTGTGTTCATATGATTAATTATGGTGGTAATTGCCTTATGTGTTAGAATTAATCGCCATGTGGAAATGCTTGGTCATGTGGGCTGGTAGAGCATTTCAGGGTGCATGTTATGCATGTTGGGTAATTGGGTGTTTTCATGGCTTACATGTGTTGGTAGTCATGTATTTTGTGAAACATGCATTGAATTTGGTGCATTGTGGTGAATTGTGTTTAAAATACCATGTTGGGGTATAATTTACATCATGTTAATTGTTGGGGTACAAATTTAAATAAAAGTTTAACTCTTTACCTCACCCCCTTTTTATTTCACTTTACTCCTTACACTCTTAATCCCCAAATCCCTTTCCCAAAACCCTTATTTTCTCCTCAAACCCGATTTTTGCTCCAAAGTGGGAAGGAAGTTCTTGCAAAAGCTTCATTTTAGTGATTCTTGGTAAGATTTAGTGCCTATGATGTTTATATATCACTTCTTGATGTTCTTGAAGTGTTTGGTTGAGTTTTGGAAGGGTTTTAAAAGGGTTTGAAATGGGTTTGTTTGGGTTAGTGTGATTTTTTGTGGGATGTTGGATTTTTAGTGGTTTTATGATGTGTGTTGAAGGTTTTAAGTGTTTTAATGTTTTTGAGTTGTTGGTATAAATGGTGTTGAGGTTGGTGAAGGTTTAAATGTGCAAAAATGGTGATTTTCGTGGTGCAGGGGCTGGCGATGGATCGCCCGTTTTTGGCGATCGATCGCGAGCAGGCAGTAGGCTCCAGAAGCCTTTGGCGATCGATCGCCACTTTTGGGCGATCGATCGGTGAGCTTGGCGATCGATCGCGCCAAAAGTGGCGATCGATCGCCGAAAGCAAAAATTTGTTGGTTCGGGCAGTGTGATCTCGCGATCGATCGGGACGTCTTGGCGATCGATCGCGAGACACACAAATGTGCTTTTTTGACATTTTTGTGGTATTTTTGGATATTGGACTATAATTGGCATCTAATATTGATTTGTATGGTTGTGTAGAACCATCCCAGGTACCAACAACATCGAGGAGATAAAGTTGTACAACTTCTCCACTTTTGAAACTAAGGTACGTAGTGAGACGTACGAGCATCGGACGGTAAATCGTGTTACAACTTTAATGATGTATATTGTGAATAGTGTGTCCTTATATATGATGGAATAGGTGAAATGATAGTGTTATATCATGTTATTGGAATCAATTGTGTTTGATTATTGTGGTAGAATTGATGAATGTTCCGGTAGCCTTTATCTCCGAGCGATGGAGGTACTTGCCGCTGTCATATGAAGCGATGGTAGTATGGTATTTGCCGCTGTCATGTCTAAGCGAAGTAACATGCCGCTGTCATTGTCGAAGCGAGGGATATCATATGATGCCGCTATATGTCGAAGCGAGGGGTCCTAAAATTCCGCTGTTGTATTGGGACCGGAACAGTCACAATTCTAGTGATTAATGTGGAATATTGTGGATATAATTGGAAACGCGTTATCGATCATTATATTGTGAACTAATGATTTTGTGCATAAGTTTGTGAAACAGGAACAACAATGAAATGTGCTAATGTGGTGATCAAGGAGCATATCTATTAATTGTCTCATGCGCTTATTTATTTTATTAAGTTGAATTGTGTTAAGTGGTGATACATATATGCTCATGGTGAGTTGTTCCTGTAGGTACGCTTTTGGACAAAGGGGCTAAGGGTTGGGTTGAACTGTGAGCTGAAGGAGGCATGAACGATGATAGAATACAGGATTTTTGATAGTCTTAACATTCATATTGGGAATGTAATTAATTA